>VYZP01013210.1:22620-40035 GCA_013400635.1 Hypocryptadius cinnamomeus
TAAGTTTTCCACCCTGTGATATTACACACTTCTCACCAACTACCCACTCGTAATCCCAGTTCTTTCAATCAATTGTGGAATCCTTTTCCATGGCCTCAGGTCAAATGCAGTGCTGCCCTGGGAGTCAGAGTCTGTCTGTACAGAAAGTCTAAAACTCTCAGCATCCAGAACTCCAACACAGCAATGCATCCTTTTCCCAACCCTGATCCCTGTGGGTGCTGCCCCTTCCCTCCTCCCACCCAGAGAGAAGTTGTCCTGTGTGTCTCCAGTGCTGCCACGCCTGGCCCAGCATGAAGATGAGGAAATCCTCCTCCATGACCACCAGAAGGGCCCGTGGGAGCTGCCAGAGGCCCCAAAACGAGGGGATCTCGCTCACTTTGTTGGCAAAGAAACATCTTTTCCCTGACTAAAAACATCCATGAGAAAGAGCCTGATTTGGAGTTAACAACCCAAAGGTTTTGTGAGAACACAGAAAGCTCTGGAGTCTCCTGGTCTGGGATAAAGCAGAGGAGGAGCATTTCCATCAATACTCCAGGGTGTTATTTTATGCTGCACATGAGGTTTTTCTCTGTCTTTTCCTGCAAAACCCAGCACATGCTGTGCAGAGGGAAGACGAGACAGAGCAAACCACGGAGGTCACGACTCTGATCCTGTGGGAAGCCGCTCTCCAAGCTGGAAATTTAAGGTAAATATCTGCTGTTGATAAACACTTGGTGCATATTTAAGGCCACTGCTGTTCCTTGGGTGCCCTTTGTTGGTGTAAATAAACTTCAGCTCTGTTTGTGGCAAACCTCAAATATTTGACTTCAGGCTCAGCAGAGGATGCAGAGTTAGGGATCTGTTCCTGTGCATGGATTTAACACTGCCCTGGTCATGTGGGATCCTTCCTGAAATCCCAAGATTTTCCAAGGAAAACAGTGATAGAGGGTTAGAGGAGCCTCCTCTAAGGTGATTCTGCTGAACATCCATCCCACTGCAAGGAAAATGTCATCACCTCCTCTCCATTCCACCAGTTTTATTCATTTCCATGATAATTCTGGGAGAGATACAACCCTACAGACACCTTTGCCTGAGGCAGGGAGAAAGGGCACATTCCTGGGATTTATCCTGAGTCCATATCCCTACAAAACCCAACGAAGCCTCCTGGAGTGAAGTCTGAATGTTTTCATCACCATCACCTGATTTTTGGGAGCACAAGGAACACTCGGGAGCTACACTTCTGGAAAATTCCGAGCAAAGCCAGATGGATCTCAGATTCCTTGGCTCTGAAGTGCCTGGATTGTGCAAAGCTGGTGGCTGCACTGCTGGAAAATCCTAAATTGCTCAGCACAGGGGGTTCTTTGTCTCCTCTGCTTGGAATTATGAGCAGGAAGAAAGAAGAAGTAGCAGCAGTTTCACCCTGGTCACTGCAACTTAGGAATGCTCTTGGGAGAAATCTGGCTCCCTACAGCTGCTGAGAGGGCAGTGGAAATGGAAATGAATGGAAAAATAGTCCAGAAAAATATTTAGTGTGTGTGACAGCCACACCTGTGCTCCAAAGGACATAAAATCATGGAATTCCAGAAAGGCCTGGGTTGGAAAGGACAACAAAGGTCATCTCATTCTATCCCTCTGCCATGGCAGGGACACCTTCCACTGTGCCAGGCTGCTCCCAGCCCCAGTGTCCAACCTGGCCTTGGGCACTGCCAGGGATCCAGGGGCAGCCACAGCTGCTCTGGGAATTCCATCCCAGCCCTTCCCTACCCTCACAGGGAAGAATTTTTTCCCAATATCCCATCCAACCCTGCCCTCTGGCAGTCTGAAGCCATCCTCCCTTGTCCTGTCACTCCACCCTTTTTAAAAGTCTCTCTCCATATTTCTTGAGCTCTTTAGGGACTCAGCCAAAATTCCAACTGTGGAAGCCCCAAATTCAGTTCATCCAACTCTTTCTAGTCTACCACTGGAATGTGGAATTCAGTGAGTTTTCCCAGCATGTTCCTGAGGTGCTGTGGGTGCTAAGGGATGATCTTGGAGGGCTTTTCCAGCCTGAATATCTCTGTGAGATTTTCTCTTGGTCCTGGTTGGGGCCACGCTTTATCTGCAGGGGGATGTGCCCACCTCAGCCTAGGACACTTTGGTGGGAGATCTCCTCTCTGGAAGATCTTCCATGTGGCAGGAAATGCTTTAAAGACTGTGAGAGTGACCTGGAGATCAGGATTTCCAGCAAAATCCCTCAAATTAAACCTTCATTCCGTGACTCAGAGGATGCTGTTTTAAAAGGGGGCAGAAATTGTCTTGAGTAACACAAAACCAAAACCTTTGGCTCAACGAGTTTTGCTGATCCCCTTTCGTATATTTAATTTCATGTTTTTGGCAACACCATCGCAATAAAGCTGAACTCTCCTGTTCCCTGTGCAGAAATTCCTTGTTTGGAGCCACGTAGATGTTCCTTCCCGCCAGTCTGCTCCACGCTTCGTTTCTAATTCCCGATTTTTCTCCTCCCTGGCCACTTCTGTGCGTCTGTCCCAGGTGGAATTTGCCAGTCCTGGAGTTGGGCTGTGGGTGGTGGGCTGTGGGTGGTGGGGGCTGTTCCTGTCAGCGCTTGGCCGCGGTTCTTTCCGAGCTCCAGTTTCTTCCCACCCACATGGACAGGACAGGCAGTGCCGGCTGGAATTCCCACAAGGAGCCAGGAAAATGCAGAAGCCTTGGCTTGGTTTTGGGTTTTAGCAAAGCCCCATCCCAGGAGCGGGACTGGGAATGGCAGAGTGGTGTGGAAATGGAAGGAAGTGCAAACCCCAGGAGCAGCCGCTACCAGAAAACCACTTTTTTAAAAAAAAAAAAAGACAAAAAAGCTCCTCTTTCAGCTGGTTAAAAAACCTCTTTCAAGGTTAAAATATCTGGCTCCTTCTCCAGCCTTTTATTGGGAATTCTGTCCCGGACACCTCCAGCTCTCTGTTTCTCCCTGGGAGGGATGAACAGCTGCAGTTTTTGGGAATGCTCTCCTCCCTTCTTTCCTGGCAGGTAGAGGCAGCTCTGGAGCATTCTGAGGAATCTTTGCACCAACAATGGCAGCCAAAATCTGCCTGAGGATGACAAATTTTGGCCCTATGAGTTGTTTTTTGTTTGGTTTTTTTTTTGGGGGGGGGGTTTGGTGTTTTTGTTTGTTTTTCTTTGGTTGAGGAAACGGTGCAAAATGTTCAGTAAACAACAGGTTGGACACAGAGGTGACCCCAAAATTTCTCTGTTCAGTGGAGCAGATGAGCCACCACTAAACTTGATGGGGCTACAGCAGCTTGGAGGCTCAGCCAGAGCACAAAGAAACCCTGAATTTTTTTTAAAATCAAATTTAGAGCACCACAGGAGGCAGAAAACTGCTGGAGTTCCTGGATGTGATGTAATTCTGCTGGCCTGGCAGATCCTGAGGTGCTCCTCTGGGATGTGCTGAACCACCAAAATTCACAGCGTAAGTTCTCAGAATAGACATGAATTATAAAAAACAAAGCAAAATTCTAACACTGGCAAGGCAGAAGGAAATCTGCAGGTGGTCCTGGAAGAGGTGATTTGCCAGACTGGAGATTTGGGCACACCCACATGAATGTCCTCATGGAGAACAGAAACCCAGCCCTGTAGGAAAAAACAGGATTGAAAAGCAGGGGAAGGCAACTCGTGGTTTACGAATTCCAGAAAATTGCACTTCATTTGAAGAAAATGCAAAAATTCTGGCCATTAAATCTGAGTAAGAACAGGATTGGTGTTGCCTGGCTCTCGGCAGGGACTGATGATGGATCCAAGGAAAACAAGAGTTCCCATCACCAGGAGTGTCCTCCCAGCTTCCAGCAATGGGTGACTCCTCCAATCCTTGAGCCACAAGTTGGATCTGCACCTTGGTGTGAAATAATATTTATTGAAGTTTTCCGTACAATTTTTCCAATTTGCATTTCTGATATCCAATTCAATTCCAGAGAGTTCTGCATCTGAATATGGGGGAGATTTGTCTCTTTTTTAATTTGACCTGATGAACACAGAGGTGAACATGGCCAAGAAGGACAAAGATCCTGAGTCAGTCATTCCAATTACTAATCCATTCCAAAAAGTGGCATTCATTTTTTTAGGAGACCTTGTCTTAGCACATGAAGAACTTGGAGAACAGGAAGAGGTTTAATAAACCAGCCCTGTGTTCTTCTCTAATATTTTTTTCCATAAACAACTGTTTAATTAATTAATTTGGGAATTTTAAAGCATTAATATAAAACATTTGAGCATTAATTTTGCTGAATTTGGGATTCAGCATTAATTTGGGAATTTTAAAGAGTTGCTTTTAAATTCAGGTTGAAGAGTATTATTTTAATTCTGCAATGAACTTAGCCTGAAGCTGGGAGCAGAGTAAAAACCAAGCTTTCACAACATTTTGCCTCCAAAAAACCAGAGACAATGAAGGTTTTCCTTACAAAATCTTTTGTTTTCCTTACAAAATCTTCCCGTATCTTGTTGACAAATATTATAATAAATTTTTTTGTTTGATTATCTCACCCAATATCAAGACAAAATAAATATTAATCATGTTGCAAATAGTTTTATTTTTCTAATTAGCTGTGTGGACTTATATCCTTATCTTTTACACAGGGAATGGAGAAAGTCAGATGGGCCACAGGATTCCAGATCTTTTTTTTAATGGATTTTATGATGGAGAAGAAAAGGTTGTGTGAGGACTTTACATCAACTTTTAATATCTGAAGGGATACAGGGAAGCTGGAGGACAATTCATGGGGAGCTGGAGCGATGGGACAAGGGGGAATGGCTCCCAGTGCCAGAGGGCAGGGCTGGGTGGGATCTGGGGAATGAGGAATTGTTCCCTGGCAGGCTGGGCAGGGGCTGGGATGGAATTCCCAGAGCAGCTGGGGCTGCCCCTGGATCCCTGGCAGTGCCCAAGGCCAGGTTGGACACTGGGGCTGGGAGCAGCCTGGCACAGTGGAAGGTGTCCCTGCCATGGCAGGGGTGGGATGAGCTTTGGATGAGCTTTGATGTCCCTTCCAATCCAACCATTCCATGATTCCCTGATTTTATTCCAATAGTCACTGATGCATTTAGGTGCTCTTTCTCATCAGACTCATATTTAAAGTGGGAAGAACAACATATTTTAATTTTTCCAAGGATGACATCTGCATTTCCACTTGTTTAGAAACCTCTCTGGGTCACCTGTGCTGTTTAGCTGGAGCTGCTCTTGGTTTTGTCAGAGCCCATCAGGGCTTTTCCAGGAATTCTGGAGCCTCCAGAGCCTCCGTTCATGTCTGAAGGTGGCAGCAGCACCTGGAGGAACTGAGCAGGAGGAGTTGGGAAGCACAACCAGAGGGATTGATCAGATCTCTGCGGTTGAACCTCAGGTCCCCCCGCTCCAGGGAGGCCCCTCTGCCACCCTGCACATGTCACCACTTCAGAGGGCAGGGGAAGCCACAGGCTGAGAAGGGACAAACTGTCACCTCAGGAGTCACACGGGAATGGGGCTTGTCCTCTGTGTCCTCCACACTCACCAGTTGTGGCTGATAACTCACAGAGATAACGGGCACGTTCCTGGCTGACTCCAGCAGCTCTGCAGCGTGAAATACCTTTATTAACAAAGCTTCCCCTGGAGTGTGAATTACCACAGCACTAACAGGATGTTTTCCTGATTAAAATCCCCCCATTTAGGGCATCAGAGGTGCTTTAAATCCCCCTGTGCTGCTGGGTGGCTTATGGGGATGTGCTTTTGGCAAAGTGAACAAGCAACATTTCCCTCTTGGGTTCAGCCTTGGAGGAGCGAGGTTTCCTGAAGGAAAAATTGAGGAATGAGGATTCAGATCCTCTGAATGCCAGATTTGGATGGGATTTCACCAGCACACATCTTCCATGGAGTGTTGGGCAGGACAGGGAAGGGGCAGAGGAGGAGGAGTAGGATTTACTTGTCCCCTGCTCTGCTGAGGCCAGGTTGGACAGGGCTTGGAGCAACCTGGGATAAGGGAAGGTGTCCCTGCACATGGCAGATGATCTTTAAGGTCCTTTCCAACCCAAACCATTCTAAGATTTGAGGTTTCTAATCTCTTATCTGAAGATTTGATGTTTCTCATCTCCACAACTTCATGTTGTGCAGTGTGAACTGTCCCTGTCTTCTTCCTAAGAGAAGGGTCCTGTCATCTAAGAACTGCCCTAAATTCATGACAAATTGAGTTCCATCACCTCTGGGGAGCTTCCCAGCCCCTTCTAGAGAACCAGAGGAAGCTCAGCAGCTCTCCCTCATCCTGAGGGAAAACACACTGTCTCTTTTCCTGGCTTTTGCAGAAAGCAAGGGGACTTTGAGCCACTCAGGTGCCAAAGCCAGACTGAAAAAGAGGGATTTCACTCCTTTCATTCTGTTAAAGCTCCTGTTCTACCCACCCAGTCCTGCTGTGTCATTACAGACAGATTTCCCAAGGGTCACCTTTCCTTTAGGAGACAGAGGTGTCACCTACCTGTGACCAGAAGGTGACAAAGCCCATGACTGAGGGAGTCCCCTTCTTTCACTGCTTGCCTTCCTCGCATCCTCCAGAAATGTATCTGGACCCAGAACACAAGAAAATTGAAAATCAGTTTCTGTAGTCCTGTTTAAGTGGGAGAAATGAGGAATTCAACTTGTGAGAGGACAGTGGGAACCTCTCTGACTGGACTCCATCCCTCATCCAAGGCTCTCCAAACACCCCCGTGCCTCATCTGCCATGAGTTCATCATCATCATCATCATCATCCCCCAGTCTCACAGGCATCCCAGGACAGGAATGGGATTAATCCTTATACAGAGAAATCCCAGGGGGTGAATCCCAGTTCTTACTGCATTTGCTTGGCAAACACCCACAGATACAAGATTTTCCAAACAGGACAGAA
The DNA here is from genome assembly GCA_013400635.1 of Hypocryptadius cinnamomeus. Taxonomy (NCBI): domain Eukaryota; kingdom Metazoa; phylum Chordata; class Aves; order Passeriformes; family Zosteropidae; genus Hypocryptadius; species Hypocryptadius cinnamomeus. The sequence goes on from VYZP01013210.1 coordinate 29,490, forward strand.
ATTCCCTCATCTTTGTGCGTGCTGATGTCCAAATTTAAGTTGTTTTAGCAGTGCCAGCTGCCCTGAAGAAAATGGAACTTTCTCTGCTTCCCAAAAAAGAAGCCCAAGGTGGAGTTTGCTGCCTCAAAATACCTGAAATCAGACAGAAATGGTCAAAGTAGTAACTTTGTAATAGTAATTTGTACTAGAACTTTTTTATTTTTCTTTTTTTGGAGAGTACTTCCCATTCTTTGGGTTGTTTTTTTTTTCATTCTTTGAAATGTTCCTATTGGATTTGGTGGCAGTTTTGTGAGGACAATGACAGAAAGTCTTCCTTTTCAATTTTGAGTCTCACAACCCAATAGTGATGATTAAACCCTTCTGTCTCAATAAACTAATTACAACAAGTAATTATGAACTGCTTCATCTTTTCACAGATTGGAATTCCTGGAATTGGGGTTGGAAGGATCCTTCTTGCAGCAAGTTGCAAAATAAGGTCCTGGGGGTGTGAGATTCTGAATCCAGAACCCCCCCAGTCAAGGAAAAGAGCTCTCAGTTCTCATCCTGATTTTATTAAAGCTGGGCTAATGAAGTATTAATATTCCCTACCTGGATTAATTGCCTGGAATTTATGGGATATAAATTTCCATTTCTTTTTCTGCCAAGTTAATGATACCCTGCAAACTCCAAAACACAAAGGGGACAGATGTTTTGTACAAAAATGAAAGCAAATGCTCCACTCTGGGGATGTCAGCATTTGCTGAGGACAATCCAAGATGAATTCCAGGCCACATTTTTTAATTCCTGTTAAAATTCATGTGGGGTGGATTGCAACAGCCCAACTGCAACTGGGTCTACGCAGAGGAAACTCTGAACTCCAGCCTCTGGCTAAATGATGGAATTTAGGGTAAATACAGTTGTTAAAACAAGTTTTTTAAAAGCAGTTTGATTCAATCTAGGTTTTTTCTCCCTGTTCCAGGCTTGACACAGCTCAGGAATAAGGCGGATGTTGAAATATCACCAAAAAAAAAAAAAAAATCGATGAAGGCAATCATTATCCCATTCACATTGTTGAATAAATAATAACAGAGGAGGCCTAAAATTAGATTTGAGAAGAAACCTGAACTAGCCTGAGCACAGGCTGATGCAGCCTCACTGCTGGGCTGGGATCTCAGCTGGGAATGGTGCTGGTCTGGCTCCTCCTGGCTGGGCCCCAGGTGTTTGTTCCAGGGGAAGGAGGGGATGGTGCTCCTGGAAATCCATCACCTCTGGAGAGAATGGAAAGTTTGAGGTGATTCAGGGGATTTTTCTATTTGCAGAAACTGATCTTAATCCCAGACTGGTTTGGGTTGGAAGGAACCTTAAAGATCATCTCATCCCACCCCCTGCCATGGGCAGGGACACCTTCCACTGTCCCAGGTTGCTCATGGTTCTGTTTGGATCCTGAGCTGAAGAAAACTGGGAAAATTAGGATTTGAGGCCAAAAGTTGATAAATCCCCTAAAAAATCAGTGCTCTTCTGACAGAGGAGAAGGGTTTTGGTTATGGCACTGCAGTAAACTGGAGCTGAAATCCCTGCTCTTGATTCACAGAAGGGCATGAAATTTAATTCCCTCCCCCCCTGCAGCCAGGAAAGGATGACTGATGTGTAAAATGCTTGGGAATGTTATCTTCAAAGTCTCCAAAATAACAAAGTTCACCTTTGCAACGATGTTCCCTTCATTTTCATTTGTTTGACATGATCTGCTGAGTTTGACCCCAACTTCCAAACAAATTCAGATCCAGGGAGAACGTTCAGGGTTTTTTTTTCCCCTGAAAATACCATCTGGTCTATATGGAATATTGAAGCCTGAAGTTATCCAAGTCCCACATGTCCCACAGACAGAGCTTTTTAAATGCTGGCCCCCATTGGGATTTTTATAAATCATTTTATTGATATTAATCAATAATGACCAAACTTCTGGAGAAAGAGCAGTAAATACAACCATCAATCCCACTTCAACAGAATTGCCCAGAAGGTCAGATCCCTTTGTCTCTGTCTGAATGAAGAGGATGAAAAAATCTCTCAGGTGGGAGCTCTGGAAAGGATGGAAGGATGGATTTAGAACCATGGAATCATGGAATAGTTTGGGTTGGAAGGGACCTTGAAGATATCTCATTTCAATCTCCTGCCATGGCAGGGACACCTTCCACTGTGCCAGGCTGCTCCCAGCCCCAGTGTCCAACCTGGCCTTGGGCACTGCCAGGGATCCAGGGGCAGCCCCAGCTGCTCTGGGAATTCCATCCCAGCCCCTGCCCACCCTGCCAGGGAACAATTCCTCATTCCCAAGATCCCACCCAGCCCTGCCCTCTGGCACTGGGAGCCATTCCCTGGGTGCTGTCCCTGCATCCCCTGGAAATTGTCTCTCTCCAGGTTTCCTGGGGCTCCTTCAGGCCCTGCAAGGCCACCCTGAGCTCAGCCCAAAGCTTCTCCTGTGCAGGTGAACAATGCCAGCTGTGCCAGCCTTTCCTGCCAGCAGAGCTGCTCCATCCCTCTGCTCATCCTGGAGCCTCCTCTGGGCTCTCTGCAGCAGCTCCAGCTCCTCCCTGGGCTGGTTCCAGGCCTGGGGCAGCTCTCAGGTGGGCTCTCACCTGAGTGACATCCCTTGCTCTGCCTCTTCTCAAAATCCCGAGCTTTTCCCACCTTCTGGCAGCTTTAAATCTTGCTGCTCCTTTGGCAAAACCAGCCACATTTACCAGAACTGGTAATTGCTGAGTTTCCCACAACTTGGAAACGCCAATTTGCTTCATCCTGCTTTTCCTTTGGAGTGGGAAAAGCCACTCAGTGCTGCCTGTGGAGTCAGCAGCTGGACAGAGCTCGCAGGAGGGGCGGCTCCCTGGGCTCTGAGGAAATATTATCGGGAACAAGAAATTTTGGTCCAGAAATCTGGGAGAAGGATTAGAAGAAATCAAGGAAAAAGGCTGTGGTCGAGAAAGACTGAAAAAAGGAAGCAAAACCCAAAGGAGACCTCAGAGGTTTTAATCAGTTTAGGAGCCAGACTCAATTTCTTGATGCAAAAAAGATGGAAATTGTTCATAAGATGGAAAAAATAAAATCCTTTAGGAAGAAGAAACACCTCAAGACAAATTGTTTGGTGTCTGGACAGAAACAGGAATTATACAAATAATCAGAGGAGCAGCATCACTCACACAGGGCCAGAGAGAGATGATTTCTAACCAGGTATCTGCTTCCTCTGGCTGAAGGATTTTAGATGGCTTATAATGGATTGCTAAAATGGCACGCTCATTACTGTCAAAATGAGTGGATAACTCTCAAGCAGCGCAGATATTTTATTTATGAGCGAATAAAAGAATTTTATAGCTGCCTATCACTGATCTCCAATGCTGGAATGGAGTAAAATCAATTCAAAGTTAAAACAAAACAAGAAAAAATGGAGGGAGAGGAAAGTATTCTTTTCTGTTTTGCTTTGGTTGTTATTGTTTTTGTTCTTTGATTTGTTTGTGCTTTGATTTGGAGCTTGTGACTTTGATTCCTGCTTGGATTGAAAGGCAAATTGAAGTGTAGCAGCCAGACTTTAATAAAGAGATGTGCAGTGTCTCTGATGTATTTGAGGGAACCTTTGCTGCTTGTGGTTTTGTATATGGTTATGGTAAATAACCCTCATGCTGATTTTTGTGGTCTGCCCTTTGCTGTGGGTTCTTGACCACCAGAGACTCGTTGAACCTAAATAACCCAAACCCATGCCCAGCCTCCAAGTGCCACCACCCCAACAAATCCTGAGAAAACAGGGATGCCCCCAGCGAGGAGATGCCTGAATTTGGAGCTGCACCGATGGGGAACGGCCCTGCCAAGGGCAGCTTTGTTATCCTGGGGGTTGTCACTGCAAAATCCCCCTTTCCCCATGGCTGCTTCCTGCCAGCAATCCCAATAAATGAGCCCGAGTGGGAGACAGGATGACAGGGCTGAGTGTCTCGCTGTGCCTCCTGGGGACAGCCCTGACGGGGGGCACTGAACCCGAACTGACGGAGCGTCCCCGGCCCAGCCCCGTGCCCTGGGGGACTCCCCCCAGCAGCACCGGCACTCTTCCTCCAGGAATTACTGCTGGGTTTGCCCCCCTGGAAGAGCAAATTAAAGCAGGCAGTGAAAGTCCCTCGGAATATTCGGTTTAAGGTGCAAAAAATGTTTGTGGGTTTTGCTGTGGTCTCCCAGAAAAAGATCCTGCCTCATATATTCCTCCTGTAAATATGGTTCATAAAAATATATATTTAGGCATTTACACATCAACATCTTCCTCTTTGTTCATGGGTATATATATATATATATAAAAATACCCATGAACATATATCTATATAGATAGATAGATATAGATATAGATTAGATATAGATATAGATAGATATAGATAGATATAGACATAGATATACATATACACATATAGATATACATATAGATAGATATAGATATAGGTATAGATATAGATATATAGATATAGATATATAGCTATAGCTACAAATATATAGATATATAAATATATAGATATAGATATAGATATACATAGATATAGATGTAGATAGAGAGAGATAAAGATATAGATATAGATATAGATATAGATAGAGAAATAAAGATATAGATACAGATACAGATACAGATATAGATGTAGATATAGATATACATAGATATAGATATAAAGATATAGATATAGGTATAGATATAGATATATAGATATAGNATATAGGTAAAAATATTGGTAACTTCTGTTAAATATAAGTAGAAATATAGGTGATTAGTGTTATAGGTGATTGGTATTAAATATAGGTAAAATATATGTGATTGATGTTAAACATTGGCAAAAATATAGGTGATTGGTGTTAAATACAGATAAAAATATAGGTGATTGGTGTTAAATATAAGTAAAATATTGGTGATTGGTGTTACATATAGGTAAAATATTGGTGATTGGTGTTAAATGTAGGTAAAATATTGGTGATTGGTGTTAGAAATAATAGCAGCATTGTGTGGCAAAAGCTAATAGGCTGAGAAACATTTCTAAGGTATTTTAACCAGGAAATAGGGTGGCTTCTGATGGAATGGCATTGAGTCTTACATCTCTTGTGTGTCACTATTCATCAGTAATAATAAAAGAAAATAATAATTTATAATTCTTTAATAATTATAATAATAAATAATAAAGATAATAAATGTTATATGATAATAGATAATGACAATCTTTATTAATATATTAATATGTGATATGTTCTTATAATATTGTAATAATAAAATAATAAAAGAAAATAATTGATGAATACATAATAATAAAATAAAATATTTGAAATAATAATAATCTAAAATAAATAATAATAAAAGAAAATCTTTGAAAACACCTCTCAGTTACCCCATCTCTATAAAAGCCAAGAAGACCAACACGGGGAGATGATTTTTTCCACCCCCAAGGTGAAAAACCCAGCGGGAAGTGCAATCAAACACAAACAACGTGCACAGGGTGGGGGAAACGTCCCTGAAATGTCCCTGAACTTTCCAGGGGGATGTCAGTCAGGCACTGAACCACAAAGTCAGAAGCACGACACGAGCAGGAAAAGGAACTCTCTGGGCAGAGTTCCTTCAGAGCGTGACATTTATGATTCATCTCTCTATAAATTTGTGTCCATCTGAAGACAAGATTTTTTTTTTTTCTCTTTTCCTGTGGAAATTTCTCACATAACATAAGGTTTTTTGGCTTAAAACAAAGGCTGAATTTTAAACCTATGTTTTTTGGAAGCCTGGCTCTCTGCTAAATACAGATGTTTTCCAGGAGGGCAGCTGACTTCTAAAATAAATTCACTGTGGTGAAGTTGTTTGCTGAAAACCAGAAAATCTTCCGAATCCTGTTTAATGCCAAGGAGGGATGGTGGGGCTCTAGAAACAGCAAGGAAAAATGTCATCTTCTGACACTGCTTTTCTCTTTTCACTTTTCCTCTTGCCTAAATATCATCAGGTAAGTGAGAGCATCTTTTTAGGAGGTTTAATTGAGATCAGAGAACAGCACGTAACACTGTCTTGACTGTAAAGTGATAAATCAAGGCATGATTGTCCTTGTCCTGCAACTTCTTGTGTAGCTCCAGTTGGATTTAAACAGCTAATTTTCCTTCTTCTGGGTATTTTTTTTCTCTTTTCTTTGCTACTAACTTTTCTTTGGTGGAAAAATATACAGCTGCCCAAGCCAGGGATGGCAGGGAAGAGAAATTGAGATAAATAGGAAGCAAACACCTCTTGAGACTTCAAAAAGAAGATTTGGGAAGAGACCCCAAAAAAAGATTTCCTAGGACCAAAACCCCACAAAGACACAGTGGGCAGGTGGAGATATGGGGATAAACACTTAATTTCCTTGCTTATAACCTCAGTTTTTTAACAATTTTGTGGTTTCATCCTTCTTTGAGGAGCTCTCCAGAAGGATGAGAGCTCTGGCAGACTCAATCCTGCCACAACACTTTTCTACTCAATTTCCAGGGGATAAAACCAGATCCCAGTTTACCATCCTGTGCTGGTCCCCTTCCAAAGCTGCTCCTCTCCTGTGCTCACCTGTTTTCCTCATCCCACCCTTTGTGCTCAGCCCCTTGCACTCCTTCCCTTCCAGCTGTTAATGAGACTGGGAATGCATGTGAGCAATTGGAGAAACCTGCTGAACTGAGGCTAAAATTCCCCTTCAGGGAGCCAGATTATATTTGGGTTTTTTCACTTACAAGAAAGGAGAGGCAGAAGCCAGCACAGCTGGCAAAGGAGAAATTAGTCTGCTGGAAAATAGACATTTTTCCACACCTCAGCTTTATAAAACTGACCCAAAACCAAGCCAGGATATGAAATCTGAGCAACTCAGACTGTAAGAAAAAATGTTTTTTCTCAATTCTTCTCCAGAGCTGAGCCAAAACAGAGGTGCAGAGCATCAACACCACAGCCAGGCAAACCACAGTGTTCCTCTGTCGCTGCAGGGAGATGAGAGCTGCAGAGTGATGAGGATTCCTTCCTGTTGGGAAAGAAAACCCGAGCAGAACGCTGGGGATTTATTTCCTATCCTTTGTTTATCTTGCATCCCACACATCTGTGCCTCGGAGCAGAAGTAGCTGCAAATAGCTGAGATATCAGCGTGGGGTTCTGAGAAAACAGGGCCAGGAGGAACTGGCTTCTGTGAGACAGGGACAGGAGGAAACTCTGCTGCTGTCTGCCAGGCTTTGTTCCTGCTGTTGTACACGGAGAAACAGCTAAATTATTCCCTTCACAGGGGATTATTCCACAGCAATTCCATGGGATGGATCACATTCGTACTCACAGGGAGGGAGAGGTGGAAGGGCCAGCTGGAAGCTGAAAGGCTTTTGGGGAATTTAGAAAGATTTTTTTCCCTGAACACCAAATTCATCACCAGTAGCATCAGGAAGAAGCACTGATCCTTGCATCCCATGACAGTTTCAGGTGATTATTCCAGTTATTTGTCCAATTCCAGCAATTTGCTCCCTGACAGTCATGCACAAACTTGTCCCAGTTCAGAGAATCATTTTGGGCTGGAAGAGACCTTAAAGCCCACCCAGTGCCACCCCTGCCATGGCAGGGACACCTTCCACTGTCCCAGGCTGCTCCCAGCCCTAGTGTCCAACCTGGCCTTGGGCACTGCCAGGGATCCAGGGGCAGCCCCAGCTGCTCTGGCAATTCCATCCCAGCCCCTGCCCACCCTGCCAGGGAACAATTCCTCATTCCCAACATCCCATCTAACCCTGTCCTCCTTCAGCTTAAGGCCATTCCCCCTTTTCCTGTCACTGCATGCCCTTTGGAAAAGTCTCTCTCCAGCCTTCTTTAGGTACTGGAATGGTCTGGGGGCTTAATGTAAGAAATTTTTGTAAACAAGTCTTATTTGGATTCCCTCTTTCATTCCCTCAGAAAATGAACAAGAATCATTATTTTATAGGAAACAAGGAGCTTTGACCTATCAGATAAGAATCTAGGAAGCACTTTCCCAAACCAAAGCCTTTTGATAAGAACACTTGAAAACATTTTCTTGCTCCACTTGTGTTACCTTGTAATTGAATTACCAAACCCTAAAGCCTGTCCTTCCTGATAAAGGAACAAGTTCACCCTATCTGAGCATCAATCTGTGCATTTAAATTTAGGTCTTTTTCATGTTTCTGTGACATTTCTTGGGGCCTTCCAAGAAACGATATTGTGTTTCTAAATGAGCAAATTCAGGTTCTGCAGAAAGTTTTCCATTTCTGCTTCATGGTTTCTACTGATCTGATATTTATGTGGAACATTTCTTCCTCTGCAAGATTCTGAGAAGATCAGTGGCAACTGTTCCATCTTCCCTTTAGGAAATATTTTTATCTTTTATTGATGTCATTTTTCATGTCTCAGCTCTCTGACTGGGACCAATCAGACAAATCCCATCAAGTTTGACACGACAATTTGTTTAAAGTGCCCTCCTGGTCTGAGGCGAAGCATTCTGCATCTCTCCCACAGGGAATTTCTCTGATTTGTACAGCTGTGCTTTCATCTCATGGAATCCTGGAATGGTTTGGGTTGGAGAGGAACTTGAAGCTCATCCAGTTCCACCTCTGCCATGGGCAGGGAACTTTTCACTCTCCCAGGTTATTCAACTCATCCCATTTCTCCCACTTCACTTTTTTACTGCTCCGTTTGCCCTCACCCCCCTCCCCAGGCGATGCTGGTGGGAGAAATCTTTGCTGCTTAAAACCTGGAATTTTTCCATTCAAAAATCCCACCAGACCTGGGAAAATCTCTGTGGAGCTGCCATGGGTGACTGGGGGGCTTGAGTCCCTGCCTTTCAGCAGTTTGTTCCATGCCCCCTCTCCTTCTTCCAGGCTTTAAATCCCCCATAAAAGCTCAGTTGCAACGCCTGGTAAATAATGGAATAGCTGGGATGAATTTTTCTTCACAGGGCCTCTAGAAAATCAAAGGGGCAAATTGATCTGACAACATCCAAGTGCTCAGTGTACATGGTATTAAAATGAATTTCTTGTTCGTTGTGAGGAGCAGCAGCCCGAGGAGTATCTCTGTCCTCAGTGTTTTCCTGGGGCTGTGCCAATGGTGCCTCACTGTCTGATTTCCAAGGGCTGTAATTGAGTGATAATTGCCAGTTCCTCTTTTGAACCAACACTCTCTGATAAACTTCACCACCATTTAGCTGGAAATCTGAGAGCTCTAAACAATTTATTTACCAAGAGAGATACAGACATCTCTTAACACACTGCACCACTGCCTGCCCTCCGTGTACATCGGCATTTGGATGGCGCCAATTAACAGCAGGCTGCAGTTTGGGGTTGGTTTGGGTTTTTTTTTAATTTTTAAAATCATTTTTCTCTCTTCCATGTGTTATCTGTGAGCCATTTGTTCAGGCTTTTTCCTGCCTGCACCACCAGAGGAGTTTGGGGGTGTTGTTTTGAGTGGAGTCAAGGGAATACCTGATTTTAGCCACTCGTGCAAAGTTCAGTGAAGAGAAAACAAACCAAGATGAGGGAGAATAAAGAAAAATCATAGAAACAAAGAAGAGTTTTATTCTGTTTGTGGATGGGATGATGCAGTCTGGATTTTTGCTGGTTTTCCCATTTAGCTATTAATGTCTCATCGCTCTCTGGAAGCAGCAGACTCAAAATTACAAACTGTCTTCTCCCTTCACATCAAAGCTTTTTAGGGAGTATTTTCCATGGTGGAATGGTGGATGTAGAAGTGACACCTGAATTCCTGCTGCTGTTCAGACCTACAATAGCAGAGCCCATTGGATAGCGCATTCCTGCTGCACTTGCTGGAGATGTAACCTAGTAAATTTACCCCCAGGGTGAGTTTTCAAAAGTATTATTTAACAAAAGTCCCCCAGGGGTAGAAACATAGGGCTGGAGGGGACTAGATGTCAACTGCCTTAAGAAATTGTTACTCTTGACAGGTATTTCTCCAGCCTGTTCTTAAAGTCTCTAGAGGTGATGGGACCAACATGCTCAGAAAAGCATCAGAGCTTGGGAATTTGATCTACACTGAGCCAGACCCTTCTGTTCTGCACCTGCTGAACTCTCCTGAAATTCCATATAATCACAGAGTTATCCTGAGCTGGAAGGGACCCATCCAGTCCAAGTCTTGCCCCTGCCCAGACCCCCAACAATCCCACCCTGGGCATCCCTGGCAGCGCTGGCCAAAGGCTCCTGGAGCTCTGGCAGCCTCGGGGCCGTGCCCATTCCCTGGGGAGCCTGGGCAGTGCCAGCACCCTCTGGGGAAGAACCTTTCCCTAAAACCCAACCTAAATCCTGCCTGGCCCAGCTCCAGCTGCTCCCTGGGGGCTGTCCCTGTCCCAGGGAGCAGAGATTGGAGTTGTCCTTGCATTCTTAATTAAATTTCATCATTGTGTATTCTTAAATTATTATTATTATTATTATTCTCCTTATTCTTACTGCTCTTTTTCTTCTTTTCCCCTTCTATGTAATTTTAAGTTCCTATTACTATTCGACTTCTATGTACTTTTAAATGATTCATCTTCTTCATCTCCTTCTCCCAGCAGGAGCAGCAGAGCCCCAGAGCTGC
>VYZP01013211.1:0-121499 GCA_013400635.1 Hypocryptadius cinnamomeus
GCATCGCGGGGCTCCCGCCGCGCGCGGCGATGACGCAGCGGGACCCGCCCCGCGGCACGGCCGCCCTCAGGGCTGAGGCGGCGCCGCCATAGTCATAAAATGATGGAATTATCGGCGAACCTGAGTTGGAAGGGACCCAAAAGGATCATCGAGTCCAACCTATAGCCCTGCGCAGGACACCGCAATAATCCCATCCGGTGCCTCAGAGCGTTGTCCGAACGCTTCTTGAGCTCTGGCAGCCTTGGGGTCGTGACCATTCCTTCCAGTGGCCGACCGCGCTCTGAAAACCTTTTCCTGGCATCCAACCTAAATCTCCCCTGACCCATCTTTAGGTCGTTCCCTTGGGTCCTGTCACTGGTCACGAGAGCGAAGACAGCAGTGTCTGCCCCTCTGCTGTCCCTCGGGAGGATGCTGAAGGCCACAATGAGGTCTCTCAGTCTCTTCCAGGCTGGACAAAACAAGTGCCCTCATCCCTCCTCATAGAGCTTCCCTTCCACACCCTTCCCCATCCTCGTGGCCTCCTTTGAACGCTCTCTAAGAGCAAAGTGCCTTCATATTGTGGTTAACCTGGAGAAGACTGACAGGGGATCTCATTAATGACATCTCAGGGGGTCTCATAAAAATATTTCCCAGGGTGCTGAGATGCTAGTGCGAGAGTCTTTTGGGTGGTGCTCAGCAACAGGATGAGGAGGAGCGTCCATAAATTAAAACACAAGAAGTTCCATCTCAACATGAGGAAGATCTTTATGTTGAGGGTGGCAGAGCACTGGGACAGCTGCCCAGAGAGGGTGTGGAGTCTCCCTCTCTGGAAATGTTCCAAACCCACCTGGACACGTTCAGCTGTGCCACTTGCTCCGCATGACCCTGTCTTGGTAGGGGGTTGGACTGGGTGATCTCCAGAGATCCCTTCCTACCCTAACAACTCCGTGATCTTGGTGTGGGGTGGTGGAAGCCATCAGGGCAGCCCTCAGGGTCTGAGCTACCTATGGCTCCAGCCCCACAGTGTCGATGCTGCTGAGTGGTGTCACCCATGGCCTCTTAACCCTGACCAGGAATCAGCCATGCTGCCTCAGTGCAAAGATAATGCAGAAAAACATCAGGGACTGAAAGGGGTGTTGACCCCAAAGCCACTGATCTGGCTCTGACAGCATTTGAAAAACAGAGTTCAGTTTCTGACTCTGCGGACAGCTTCATTTTAACAGTGACAGTAACTCAAAGAATGTTTTCTTGTAAACTATGGGGTCAGAATCACCACTTAAAGAACTGTCTCCTCCCATAACGTAAGTATGAAAATATTTTATCATTCTGCTAAGTACATTCTTTCCCCCCATGGGAAGATGGATTATTTGTGTAGCTTTTAATGTAAATCACATACACAAATTCCCTGCACATCTAAATCACAGTCTATCCTACAATCTTTGACACTAGGAATTTCTGCAGCATGGAGTGTGAGAATCTGTAAATATCCTATATGCCAGTGGAAATATGTAAATTACTTGGAAAATGGGTAGCAGAATTTTATGTTGGATACATTAGGGAAGGACCAATAAAAATAGTGAAATTTTGTGCTGCACTAAGCAGTACTGTATATATTCCTTCCCTTTTTCATGTCTGTTTGCCCATCGTTAGGGTTTTCTTGTCTCAGACATTGAAGATGCCATTGTCTCCTGTGGTGGTAATAAGGAGAAAAGAATGAAAAATTGCTGTTACAGGTAAAAAAAAAAGAGTCAGGCCATCCTAACTGGGGTGCTTATATTCCTGCACCCTGAGAAAAGGAGTATATGCTACCAAATACCGAGGTAATTTCCTAATCAGTATGCAAAAATCAAATGCTAAAAAAACTTTACAATTCTCTATTAACTGGGGAGTCCCATGAAAATACTTGGTTTAGTCACAGGCAGTACACATCGACCCTGGTCACCTCATCTTAGTGCATAAATGAAAGGTTATAGTAAAAATAAATTAAAATATAAACAAGAGGCTAGCAAGGATGAAGAAATGGGTTGTGCTTGAGAAGAGATTAAAGCTCCCACCATGGTTCATGTTGGAAGGTGGCTTGGAAAGAAGGGAACCTGAACAGTCTGACTTATCATAAACAGGGAACAATTCGTCATTGCACAATAACTAAGTGATTACAGACACTCAGGGCTGTCAGGCCCCAAATGCGAGGAGCACTGTTCAGCACAGAGTGTAATTTCAGGCCTTATCTCAGATGGTGAAAAATTTGACCTCATGATATCTCAGATGCTGAAAAATACTCATGGTTTCCAGAGGCAGTGAGGGCGATTGCTGGAAGAAAGGCTGGAAGGAGATGTCCTGTGTGGTGACCCCAAATACCAGTTCTCTGAGGTCTTGGGTGAAGCCCTGGATTTGTCACCACCACTTCAGAAAGGCCAGGGATGTCCGTGTATGTCTGGATTGCCCAAAAGTTGTGAGTTTGAACCCAGAATCCAGCTGCTGCTCGGTGTCAATTTCCAGGTATCAGATCCAGGCACTGAACATGTCATTGACACCGTGTGTTGAGTTTCACTTGCTGTTCCTCCAGGACTTAAGCCAGAGATGGATTCTCACTTCTGGCTGTAGTTAAGGCTCCTGGAAATGCTGTAACTCCATGCTGAGCTTTTGCCAGACATATGCACAAAGTGATTAAAGTTTCATTTGCAGTGAGTTTTTGAAGTGGACTTCAATTCCCTCCAGTACACTTGCTCCCACGTAATTCATCCTTGGCTCTGCTCTGACAGCACATTTCAAACACATTATGGCTGTTATTCATTATTATGCCTTTGACGCAGTGTTCGTGAATTTTAACTGAAGATTTATTTTGATATAAATTTTTTCAGAATGAAAGCAACTATCTGATTGTTTCACAAAAATAAAATAAAAATCTGGCTTTCCTGCTGCATTTGAACTCTGCTTTTGTACATGGAAAGAAAAAAAATTCCAACCCTGAATGTTTAGTTATTCTGTAACCAGGCATTTCAGGTCAAAGACACTGAAGGGATCAAAAAAGATAAGCAAAATTAAAACACCAAGGTCAGACAAATTCTTCCCAAGAATAGTGAAGATAAATCCGAGGAGGAAACAGAACACAAATCAGATCTTATCTCCACTTTGCTTCCTGGCCAAAGACACTGAAAGTGTCTCCAAGAAGTAAAAAGATATCTCGCATTAACCAGTGCCAGTGTTGTCAGGAGAGACACAGAACCAAATACATCCTCGCTGGAGAGGAGCGCTCCTGAGCACGTTTGTGGTTCTCTGGAAAAGGAGAGGAATACTGGGCACAAGAGCCAACTCTAACCAGTGGGGAACTGGTTTTATTTCCATGTACATCATGCTGAGTCCTAAACATATCTCAGCCACCTACCTGCATCCTGACCCTAGATATATACATCAAGCCATGTAGAAAATTGGGATGAAAAGGAACCTTCTGGGGTTTTGCAGTCACCATCCTTATGTTACAGTCACCATCCTTATGTTACAGTCACCTCTTCACCATGGCCAGTGTCTCCATCCCTCTACTCAAAGATTGTTCTGCAGGGGCCAAGTGTCTTTGGGCTTTCCCAAGGCCAGAGGGTTTGATTGTGAGACCATTTACTGTCCTATCCCTGTGCACCCTGGCAACAAAAAGCTCCCAAAGATGCTAGAAGAGTGTTCCCCTCTGTGGTGGCACTTCTAAAAAGATCCAGCTGGAATTGAAAAGGAAAGACAGCACAATTTACCATGTGGTGGGATTTCTTGGCTGGACATGCCTCCAGCAGCAGGGAGCAGCTCTTGTTTCCTGGGGGATGCATTTCTGAGCTCCCATCTGATCACTGCCAGGCTGAGGCTGAGCAGTGAAATGTTTGGGGAGCACATGTCTGCTGGGTGATATTTCACAGGGGCTGCCCAGAGAAACTCTGGATGTGAGATGGGATTCAAAGGATTAATCACAATTAACAATTAACATTGAACAAAGCTTCAATGCCAAAGATCATAGAATCATAGAATGAATGGCCTGGGTTGGAAGGGACCATAAAAATCATCTCATTCCAATAACCTTGCCATGGGCAGGGACACCTACCACTAAACCAGATTGCTCCAATCCCTGTCAAACCTTGAGCACTTTATTTCAAGCTGAAAACCACCAAGAACAGGGCAAACATATGGATACTACACCTACCATCTGCAGTTCAGCTGGAGCTAACCAGAGCTAGCTGTGTGTCCCAAGCCCATTGGTGAGATGCATCTCTCTTGCTTTGCAGTGTGCAGCTCCATCCATGAATCAGGTAGTTCAGGGGGGAGGAATCCTCCTTTCCCAATGTGGCTGTCACAAAAAATAGCACATCAGTCTGCAGAGCCTCTTAGCAGACTATTGACTTAGCCAGGCATTACCAGTACCTGTGAAAGTGGGATGGCAAAATCTCTGACTAGTGCTTCAAGCTTTGCATGCAAAGTTGTTTGCTGTGGTAAGATACTCTGACAGCCTTAGAATGGCCATTCATTGAAAAAAAAAAAAAAAAAAAAAGAAAGTATTATATCTGCTTTATCAGGACATGCTTCCTGTATGCAATGAGGACTGAGCGAAGCGGAGTGAACATTATCATTTATGTTAACTGAAGGGTAACTTATTACTGAGTGTCATTCTACTCAGCATGCTCTTTTAATACTGATTATGCCAATAACTTGAGCAAATAAACTGGAAGTTGCTACAGCTCATTCTTTGGCAAAAGGTCATTCACCTTGTGCTGTAAATGGTCCCACTAAAGAGGTGTGTTTTTTCAGGGGCTGGAGTGTACCTCACCTGTTGAACTGGCCTTCACACATGACTCAGGAGCAGAGTGAATCACAGCTCGTGGCATTCCCAGAGCAGGAGCACAGGGAGCCTTGCACTACCACGGTGCTTGGAGGAGATCTCTTCGGATGACAGGGCTTAAAGAAGAAATGTAGCTTCCTCCCTGCTGGGAACTCCACGTTTCTGGTGAGTTAGCTGAGATTAACGGGCATTCCTGCTGCACTGGCTGCTGGGTTAATTTATAGCTATCTGTAAAGAAAGGCTTATTTATTTATTCCAGTTAGAAAGCTTGAATCCTTGGAAATTTTAAGTGAAGGCAGACTTTTTAAGGAGAGACTGTGTGAATGGCGAGTAAGAAGCAGGCTGAGGTAACTCCTGCATATTAAAGCAGTCAAAGGAAAATGTGTAATATAACTTAGATTTGTTCTTTAGCTTTTTACTTTATAGAGGTTAAAAAATAGCACAGACTGCCTCTTGCCTTAATATTTTAAATATTAAACAATTCCTTGTGTTCCTTAATGGAGCTCAGACCTTAATGTACCTTTATAAACCATACCATCCATTTACATGTCTGTGATGTGACATTGTATATATATCCTCTATGAATCCCAAAGACAGGACATCCCACTTTAATACTGTGTTTGAAATAACAGACCCATTTTAACACAATCTGTTAAGATAGGACAACCACCAGAGAGAGAGTCTGGATGACAAGAGGAGACTAATTTAAAAAGACTGAGATGTTCTAAATGCACTGTCCCATACTGTGTAGTGAGTTTTGAATATGGAGCCCAGAGGGACATTATCATCTCAACAGAAGCTGTACTTGATGGTCTTTCCAAAAGATTTCCCCCCCATCTTTACTTAAACCAGTATAATACATATCTAAAGACTTCTCATTTGCAGAATGAGGGCAAAATGTGTCTTGGTGAGAAACTGTGAACATCAGAGCTGACAAAAGCCAAGCACAGGGTGGATTCACAGCACCATGTGCTGTGCCCTGGCTGGAAAGAGTCCACGTGCAGCTGTGCACGTGTGTGTTCCTATGTTCCCACATGGCACAGCCCCCTTGCTGGATTATGCCAACCTTTAGAGCACCAGTCCCTCAGCTCTGCCTTCTGCATGTGATATGTCTCAGATCATCAAGGGCTTCCATTATGAGAAAGGTTTTTACCATTTAAGTGCTGGGATCAATGCATAGAGCAAAAAGCAGTCCCTTGACATTTTCCTTGAAATTTCATTGAATGCTAGCAGAGTCCACAGACCCACAGGAGGATTTAAATAGCATTGTTGTGTGACTCTTTGTTCCTGAAATACATAATACTGTACAGATTTTGCAGCTTTTGATGTTAAAATCCCATTTGCAAGAGGAAAGAAATTACAAAGATGTTCAGGAGTCAATATAAACTCAAAATAACACAGGTAAAATGTTTCTTGAGAGGCACTGGCCTCTTTGTTCTTTCTGCCTCCTTCCGTACGAGCAGAAAATGCATGAGCTCTCTCTCATTTGAGCTTCCCCTGTTGTACCCAAGCTGGGAAGCAACCTCAGAAGGTTCTTGGGTGCCTTCAGAGGAACAGAAGACCAAAGTGCAGAGGAGTTGCAGAGGCCTGGATCTAAGGGCTCATCCCTGTCCATCAGCCACCAGAGTCACTGCTGAGAGGTGCAGGCAGGGGAGCAATGGGGAAGAACATCCCCCACGCTGTCCCAGCTGGTCTCGTGGAGCAGTGCTCGTCCACCTTGGGATGTGGGCAGCAGGGCGGAGCAGCTGTGTGGGGGAGCCTGGAGGAGGTGCCTTTAACAATCTCTTCCAGGCTGGAAGATCCAAACTCCTCAGAGCATGTCCAGCCCAACTGTGGGAGTCACTGTTTCCTTACTGGGGGAACTGGTGGTTTAGGCAGAATTCTGCCCAGACTCCGCTGGAGTAGATACACTGACCTGACAACACTTTGGTTTGTAGCTTTGATGAATGAAACTAATTTTGTTAATGTGATTTAGATGTAAAAGATCTGTAAAATAGCAGAAGATTCCCTTAAAGTCTTTTACCTAAATGTCCTGTTAATGCACAACAAGGGTCCATTCTGCTGCTGTGTTTTACCCACAAAGTTCTGGCCTCCCATGTCTGGGGAGATTTGCCTGCTGGTCACTACTTGATGAAGTAGCGAATTACTTCCAGCAGCTTTCCAGCATCCCTGCTGTGCACAGACACCAGGAGGTAGCCCACAGCTTATGAAACACCTTAGGGGAAAATCAGCAACATGCTTGTCAAATATTCCTCTTCGAGCAAATGATTACTCAGAAGCCTTGCACAGCAAGATTTAACACATTCAAGTGCCACTTCTTATTAGGGTGTAGCTGACTTGTAACTTATTTTCATTGGCCCAAGGCCTTATTTCCTCCTTTGTGAGGGGTGATCCATGTGAATAAGCTAAAGGTTACCGGGATGGAAGGGTAATTGGCACACCTAACTGCAGGGAGCAGCTTTGCCCATATTTTCTGAAATACAAAGTGGACCACGTACTTGAGAGTCCCCTCCTCAAAGAATTGCTAGCAGGTGGTTTTCTGGCAGCAGGGAGTAAGCCTGCATGCCTGGTTAGCAATAAAATGTGAACTTTGAATTGTGAAGACATTGAGAATGGGGGGGAAAATAGTAGCAATCATTAGGTCTATAACCGACAGGACAAATGCTTCCCTGAGGAGTCAGCAGCAGTGTTGTTGACACGCCTGGCACAGTGGAACATGCTTGGGAGCAAGTTTCAGACAGCACCAGGCCACACAGCAAAGGCAGGTAAAAGCTGGGAGTATCAGACTGTCGTAAAAGTCTTCCTATAATAATTAATGGCCTGTGGGACCAGAATGTCTGAGGGATGCACGTGTGTTGTGGTGTCGCTGACCTGCCAGTGGGTGATGGCCAGCGAGCAGTGGGCTGGGGAGAGCCACCTCAACGTCTCACCACCTCACAGTGGACAGCCAGGAACCCCTGCTCAGGGCTAATTTGGACAAGCAGCCATAAAGGTTGGATTGATGCCACTAATAAATGAGGGACTAAAGGTCAAGGAGGAGTTTCTGTTTCCCTGAGGGATGGGAGACACCGTAGCCTCAATGGTAAGCCAGCCTTGCCTGCTCTTGGAGCTCAGCCTTTCACTTGGTCATCTCCACACCCATATTCTGCCATCCATGGGGTGGCAATAGGTAATCACATTCAAAGTATATGTTCTCTAGGGATTAGGGCAGGGGAGCAAGCAGGGAAGCTTTGTTAGTTGGGGAGGGGCTGGCTCGCAGCAGCTGAGCTCACATCTGTACAGGTTTACCTCGACAAGGGGTCCAACCCGGGCAGCAGATGCCGTGCCAGACCCCCTCTGCTGTCACCTTGGTAGTCCAGGGATTTCTGCACCCTGTCCTGGCAGGTCAGACTCACGTTCTCAGGAGGAAACAGATGCTGAGATACGTGAAATCCCCTCTCTGAAGAGAGCTGGAGTAGGGAGGGGAATCAGGTTCTCTCTCAACCCCTTAGTTTCTCTGTCTTTTGCAGGTGTCTCCACACTGAAGAGATACTGTGAAGGTGTGATCCATCCCATCTGCATATACAAATATGAAGTTCTTCTGGATAATCCCATTTTTCCTGCTGCAAGGTAGTCTTGGCTTAAAGGATAATGGTGTGGGTGATGTAGGTTACATGTGCAAAGACCTTAACCTCCTGGAAATACAGTTTCTTTCTTTCTGTGGGGCTATTTTCCTCAGTATATACCAGCAGCAGCCTGGCTGAGCCAAGGAAAAAGTTGCACCCCAGTTCCAAAACTGGGTGTCATTCTCATCTGCATTCTGTGTGTATATTCTGTGCTTGGGGTTGGCCACACTTATATGTTGGCCTCTTTGCAGAGACACTGAAGCTTTTATGATAAAAAATGCTAAAGTCAAGCTGTGTATACAAGCCAGCCTGATAAATAAGAATTTCTTGCTGGAGGACTGCAGTCCAGAGTCAGATTTCCAGGACTGGTCTTGGCAAGGCAGCTCTTTGGTGAATTGTGGCACACGGAGCTGCCTCTCCTTGGTGGGAGGTGGGGAACGTAGGAAGGCCCTATCAGCATTCTGAAGTCTTTGCAGCCCTGCTGCCTCACCATAATGGGGTCTGCAGCCAAAAACACTCTCCACTTCTCAGTGCACGAGATCAGGCTGAGCACTCAGGGCTGCGTTCTGCCTGCTTGGAGAGACATGCTGGGAACTATGGATTGAAGGGGAAGGTCACCTCCAGTCTGAAGGGCTGCAGTGAGTGACTATTGCATCTTTCTCTTTCCACCACAGCTGAGGCAGAGCACAGGTACCTCCCAACCACCCTGGCCAGCACACACGTGGATGAGCACACAGCAGGCAACGTTACCCTTCCACTGGGCTTGGAACTGGAACAGCTGGAGGAGCTGCTCTGGTTCTTCCGCAGAGAAGACCGTAAGTCCCATTGGTGTTCCTGGGCTGAGACACAATCCTTGGCTGTTAAGTTTCTTGCCTAACTGAGATGCCTGAGGGCACTACCCTGAGGAGGGTAGTGCTATTTACCCCAGACACACAAACCCTCAGTCTTGCCTCTGGAATAAGCAGGCCACAGGTGAAGACAGTCAGGAGGCTTTGCTGAGATAGTGTCTCTGGGGTTCAGCCTCTTTCCAGGCAGAGCCTGCCAAGAGAGCAAAGGTCTCTTGTGATTTTGGCAGGGTGGAGGGAGCAGATTGACATAGCAGCAGGTCAGCGTCATAAGGATCAACTTCAAAGCCACAAAAATCAGGGACAGAGCATCTTGGGTGTCCTCAGAAAACCCCTGGCCAGGCTCTATGGGTCACACTGTGCTGTGCCTGCTAACACTGCCTCTCTGCTTTCCCTCAGCCTCAACGTGGAATTACTCCGTTCTTGCGCTGTCCCTCGCGACCATGATTTTGGGTCTCGTTCTTCTGACCATTAACATTGTGCGAAACAGGTGAGACAGGAAAATTTGAGAATCTTTTGGTGGGTGGTGGTGCCCTGACAGCCTCCCAGGCAAACAGACATAGGGGTTTGGCAGGGCAGGACAAGCCCTGAGTGATGGGGAGAAAAGACAAACTCCCTTTGAACCATTTTTTGTTATAAAACCTTGCCTGATGCCTGCTCACTTTTGTGTCACTTGGATGGAATAAAGGTCTGCACAGCTCTGCCCAGCCCAACAGGGCCGCTGGGAGGGAAGTGATGCTGACTGTGGTGTGAGGTGCTCTCCCTTAAGTACAGTGGCTCTGGAGCAGGACTCCCAGCCTTTCCCCATCCACATCCCCACACAGTTCCCCGGTTGCTGCACAACCCCGCAGCTGAGGAGCAACTCGCTGTTTACTAGGGCGCGAAAACTTAGCACTGTGTCAGAGCTGCCGTCTTCAGACGAGAGAAGAGCTAACGCTGCGAGCCTGCCTCGCTCTCCCTCTAGTGATGGCTCGCTGCGTGCTGCTCCTGGCGTCAGGAGCTGGGTGCTCTCCAAGTGTGAATCCCACAGCTGTCCGTGCTCAAACACTTCAGGGCACTTACCTGGCACAGCTCACCTGGCGGCGTTTGCCCACAAGCAGCTGGCAGCGTGTTCCAGGAACACGGTGTAAATTGATGGCTGTGACCCTCACCAGGGTTGGTGCCCTCAGATGTGGGCTGGGCTTGCTGCTTCACTCTGTGTGTCCTTGTTGTGCCTTCCCTGCAGGAAAAGGAAGACCCTCGTGAACAGAGAAGCAGCACAAACCACACAGGAGGCTGACCTCGATGCCAAGCAAGCCCTGATGCCTGTGCAGGAATACAGCCTGGCTGAGCCTCTAAAGCAGCAGCCAGGACCCCAGAACCAGAGAGCAGGGGACGTGATGGTCCAGTGGAAGGACGGGACTGTCACATCTCTGTACACAGAGATGTCTGAGGAGGCCATATAGTAGCAGCTGGAGTCAGCCCATTTAGGCCTTAAGGAAGGTATTGGAATGTCTTAATTCACAGGGGTGCAAGTTTAAAAATGCAGTTTAGCCTGGAGAAAGAAAAGTGTGAAACAAGAAAGCAGCAGAGTTGCATCTGCAGGAGGAGCCCTGGGCTCAGCTCCTGCCTGGCTGGTGTTCCCCCACTGCTCTGGCTGCTTCCAGCCTTCCCTCCAGTGCCAGCTTCATCTCCTCCCTCAAGTGCTGCAAAAAGGTTTGACCTGAGCCAGGGAAGTAAGTGGGAAGCTTGGCCTGCAGTCAGCCAGGGAAAGCACCCTCACTTCCCATCAGGAAAACAGCAACACTGAAGCTGAGACATTTTTATTCTTTTCAGAATCCTCTTTATTAAAATACTTTCCAAAGTGGTTGGTCAAAATGCCATATTGCATCTCTCTGTCAGTAAGGTCATATATGTATATATTTGTATATATATATGTACAAATATACACATGGATATTTTACTCTGCAAAGTAACTGCAACTCCAGGGAGAAGCAGAACATTTAATCTGATAGAGCACCTGAAACCAAACATCCAGCCCTTGACACTGGCTCGGGCACAGGTAGAGCCTGGTCTGCTCCAGGATTCCCTTTGTGTCCTTCACTGGGCATGCATAGAAGCCATGAAATAATTTAAGACATTATTGGAAATATATCAGTCTTTTAAACACAGGCTTTGTAGACCATGTCCTTGTCAGCAAATCATCTCTTTGCAAAGCCTTTGGAAAGGGATGTACAGTGTAAAAAGTTGAGCAAAAAAGCAGCAATTTTGGTGTGACTTAGCTTGATGTGTGGGTATCAGTTTCAGGTCACCTGAGGCCTTTAAGCAGCTGAAACAGTATCTGCACCTTTTTTATCTGGATTTAAAAAAAAAATAAAAATTCCTCCTACTTATTGCTTAGTCGGGGACCTGTGGGATGAATGAGATGGGTACCTCCATGCTGGATTAATGATTAGTTCCCCATTCCTGGGCTCCTGTAGTTGTGGGCCAGGTGCCCAAGCTGGCTGGTGGCCGTGGGGTTGGCCCTTCCCCTGCCAATGGTATCCACAGCTCTGGCTCCTCTGGGAGCTGCTGCATCCTCACAGAAAACTGGGCTGGCCCCAGTGGCAGTGGCAGAACAGGGTGCAAACACCACAGCAGCACCGGGCAGGGGCAGGCAGAGCGATGCCACAGCCCATGTCAGACCCTTGGCACTCTGCCTGCTCGCCAAGTTGCCACTATTGGCTTTGCCCCAGCACAGAGACTGGGGCCACCATCTGCCAGCAGCTGCTGCAGTGCTTGTGAGTCCATCATGGAAGGTCCCAGCTCCTGTGGAGCTGGGGGGATGGATGAGGGTCTCTCTCCTCCCTCCGTGCAGCCCACAGGGATGTGTCCTAAAATATCTTGAAGCCTTTCAGCAAGGTGAGCGTGGGAGCCTTCCTTTTGCTCTGAGCCCGCGAGGACTTGACGGTGACCAGCTTGGCCTGGGCCACCGAGGGGATCTCCTTGTAGTTGACAGTGGAGAGGGTGTTGAAGGTGCAGGTGGCCAAGCTGTGGTGCGTGGGCAGGGCCACCGGCGTGGCCACGGGCGGGCAGGGCCGCTCCTCGGAGATGAAGAGTGGCCGCACGGGAAGGTTCCACTCCGCCTGGCGCCGCACCTCCCGCACGGCCTCGTGGAAGACGTGCTGCACCCGAGAGAAGTCCTGGCATGCCGACACCTCGTGGAAGAGACACCCAAACCTGCTGGCCAGGGACATCCCTTCTGCTGAGAGCACCTGCCTGGTGAGAGCAGAGGGGATGGGTGCAGGAACCCTTGGGGCACAGCAGCCACCCGAAAAAGGTGCAGGTAACAGATCCTGCATCCCACGCCTCCTTCCCGAAGAGCACCAAGGTAGCACCTGCCCATCCCTGCTCTGGAACAAGCAGGTACATGAATCCAAAAGAGTTTTGCCTTTCCCAAAATCCCAGAGTAATGGTCTCTTTGTGTCCCTGGGGAATCATACAGCTTCCCCTGCTAGGGATGTGTCCCAGGAACCCAGGGGTGGGTACGATGACAGTGCACTGGAAGCAGGGAGGAGGAGATGGGGTAGGTCCTTGCTGTGGGGAGGGGGATATCTCCATCCTGGGAGCACGAGGGTTGCAGCAATGCTTGTGACTCAGGGGCCCGTGGGACCACAGAGCAGCACAAAAGGCCAGAAAAACATATTGGGCACATCCAGTCCTGGCAGTGGGGCTGGAACTAGAGGGCTCCAGGGAAAGGAAGGGCATGTCCAGAGGGGCTCCTCTGGCTCAAGCCCTGCCAGGGATGGTGACGCTGCCTCACCACTCAGCCAAAAAAACATCCTACTGAAAATACCAACGGGCTCAAAATAAACACATCAGCCCTCAGGCAGGAGAGCAGAAACTTCAGGGATGTGGGAGGATGTTGCAAATACTAATGGGGGTGGAAATACCCGTGAAGAAATCAGACTTGGGTTTTGCATCCCAGCAGGAGGGATGGGGATCTGTGAGCTCTCTCCCACGGGGAGCAGGCAGCCTTACCGCGTTCCCAGTACCTGTACTGCTCCATGTCCAGCTTGTTTCCCAGCAGGAGCACGGGGCAGCGGCGCTGGCAGCCCCGCGCGTGCAGGGCGAGCACCTCGAGGTAGCGCTGGCAGCCCTCGAAGCTCTTCCTGTTGTCGATGCTGTAGACAACCAGGAAGGCGCTGGCCCAGCACAGGTAGCGCTCGCAGTTCCCGGGGCCATCCTGGGGTGAGAGGAGTGGCTGAGCTGCAGTCCAGTCGTGGTCCAGCCATGGTCCAGCTGGTCACCACACCCCCCAGTGCTTTACCTGGTCAGCAGTGTCCATCACCTTCAAGAGCACAGGCTGCTGATCCACCAGCTCCTCCGAGGAGTAGGTGTCCTCTGCAAGAAGAAGGGTGGTTGTGAGGATGGGCTGGCACATGCTGTCTTCTTCAAAGCCAAGCAAAGCCCAGGATGCTTGGGACACCATGGAAAAATTTCAGCCCTGATGAGGAGCATCCTCCACTAATGCCTCCCAGCTTACTCCTTCCTGAGATAACATTATTTTGAGGGACTGGTGGTGATGTTGCTGGGCAAGCCTGGCTGGGAGCAGTTATTTCTCCCCACGTGCTGCAAGTGTGGGCTCCCACAGGAGAAGAAGGGAGGGGAAGGAGCTTGGCACAATAATCACTGCACCCAGGGCTCGGCCCTTATCTAAAAGCCATGGCCTGATGAGATAAAGCAATCTGGGGGCTTGACATGGGACTGTTTCCCAATAAATCAAGTGAGAGGAACAGTCCTTTCTTTTGGAAGGAGGGCAGGCAGGGAGAGCCGTTGAGCCATTCCCCCAGGAGAAAGATGCTTTCTTTGGGCCAGCTTTCAACGGATGTGTTTTGGAAAGGTTTTGACGTGGGAAGATGAAACCACATTCCCAAAAATATTTGAGGAAGAAAGGATTTATCCTTCTTTCTAAGAGTCACTGAATTATTAGGGGCTGGAGTTGGTTCTTGGACAAGGTCCATATCTCCTTAATGTCCCTGATAAATCATTTATGGTTCTTCCTCACAGCCTGGAGTCAGGCCTAGGAAAATAGTTACTAATTACTCAAATGAGTGGAAAAAAAATGTCCAGAACTGCTCACTGCAAAACTCAGCCCCAGGGTCGCCTGCTGTGCACTCATCCTCGTTTCCTCAGCCTTTTCCCTGCCCAACAGACATGAGATGCTCCTCAAAGAGACTCAAGAATTCAGCTTTTGGTTTTTTGGGGGCAATGCGAGGAGCCAGTGTTCCCATGGGAAGTGCCCCCAGAGAGGGCACTGCTTTCACCTCTGTTTTTGCAAATGGTTTTGGGTCAAATCCAGCCCTTCTTGTTGTTTTTTATATAATTTTGGGTGGGTTGTTTTTAGTTTCCCCTTACATGCCACATTTATGGGAAACGTGGCAGATGGGAAGGATGCTCCATGGGATAAGAACGTGCCTTACCCAAGTTGGGATCATATTCACTGATGAACCTCTTGGTTAGAAACTTCACGGTCAGAGCTGCAGGAGGTGAAAGAGGCAGGTGAGGCAGGTGTCCCCTGACGGCACCCGGCAGCTCCCCGATGCTCTGCCCTGCCCGTCTCACCTGACTTGCCGGCCCCTCTGCACCCCAGGATGGCCACGTTGCACTCGGGGAGGGGACTCTGGGGCGGCCGCTCGCTGCTGGCTCGGGGTTTGCCGAACATCGAGGACATCCTCGGTCCTGCGGGAGAGAGCAGGGGGACATGGAGCACCCGCTGCCATGTCGGATGGGCAACTTCTCACTGCCTGGCTCGTGGGTGCCCCAGCCTGGGGGAGAGAAGAGCTCAGCAGCACCAGGGTGGGAGATCCCCTCTCCTCCATCCGCATCCTAAGGCTGGCTGGCATCCTCATCCCACAGCGGCGGCCAGCACCCCATCAAAAGAGAAGAACCCTCCAGCCCTCTGCCCACGCATCACACCCCAGAAAGAGAAGAGAAACGCAGCCTCCCACCTTAAAACCCACGGCCGGAGGGGACGCGGGGCTCTCCGTGAGCGCGGGGCCGGGGCAGCAGCGGCCCCTGCACGGCCAGGGCTGCGATGAATGAGGCAGGCGGAGGCGAGCGCGGCTCCCGCTGCTCGGGCTCCAGCCAAACTCCTTGTAAGGAAGGCTGCCACGCCGCGGGGCTGGACACGCTGCCCGGCCACCCCGAGGACAGTCCCCCGGCAGAGCACACGCCGGCACCCCGAGCTGCCCCGGCTTCGGGCAGGGACCCCGGGCCCGAGACCTGCCGTGCCTCGGCTTGGTGGCCACCTCGCCATGTCCCGGCACCTTCGTGAGCCCTCAGCTCCTCAGCAAGCCCAAGCCTGGTCCCTCTGTTCCGGCTGAGGCCGGCGAACTCATCACAGCTCCGGCAGCGGGAGCAGCACCCGGAGCTGCCTGTCCAGCCACCCTGAGCAGCACCTGCCCGGCTCCTTCGGACGCAATTAAGCACAGACACCTTCTGCTGCCGGCAGAGGCTTTCGAGGCAGAGAAATACCCTTTTATCACCCAAAAGCCTCGGTCCCAAGAGGAAGAGGGAGCCCGGAGAGTACTCACCAGTGCCCGTACCAATCCATCAGCCGGCACCCAGAGGCTCTGAGCCTGAGTAGGTGGCGGAGGCTGAAGTCAGCGTTGTCATGGTGATCACAGCCATTTGGGATAGGGCTCAATGCCCGGGACCACAGGATGCGGCTCCTGGGCCGGCCCCGAGGGACTGCGGGGGGGCCACAGCCGAGGCTGGGGGGCCAAGGCTGCTCCGTGGCCATGCGGGGCTGCTGCGCCCTTGGGAATATTGCCCGTTAATACAGGCAGGATATTTTTAAACCCTCCCAAAATAGTCTGGGAGTGTGGAAGTCCCTGCAAGCCCCACGGATGGGGAGGATGGGGACCACAGGGATAACTCCCCTGTAGGAAGCAGAGCCCCTCTGAGGACCCTCTACCCCAGACCCCCTTTGGTCACAGGTCTAGGGTGCTTAAAAGCAATTGGAACTAAACGTGGTATTTTAAGCTGAGTATCCATGAGGATCAATGACAGTGGTGCAAGAGCAAAATTCTCCCATCCTCCCCTAAACTCGGATTTTTTGGGGGAACCTGCTGTGGCCATGATCCTGAGGCAACAGCTTTGCCATCATGCACTGCCTGGAAAGTTCCCAGCTGCTGGGATGAAGGAGTTAAGAAGGGAGCAAAAAATAGACCTTCAACAGGATGAGCTGCTCAGGTTAAATTATTCATCAAAACAAAACACCAGCTGCAAACTAATCACAGGTAGTGATGGGGAGATCCAGGAAGGAGCCCCCAAGTGAGCCCTCTTGTCAGCCTTCCTTGGCACCCCACGGTGGAGCTGAAATGGGATTTCTAGCCAGAAAAATCTGTGATTAGCACACAAACAAGTGATGTGCCACAAATATCACTTTTCCTCACTGTCAAGCTCTGTGTCAGTAAACAGGGGTTTATCTCTTCCTACAGCCAGGTATTATGGGGAGCTGGGCAAGCCCTGAGGCCAGAGGGGAGGTTTTATGGTGAGAAGAGGTTGCTGCACTTCCTTTTTCTCACCATGAGATCCCCAGGTGAAGAACAAGGCTGGCTTATGGTTCCTTGCAGCTGGGATGGATGTTGCAGATGCTGCTGCCATGGAGAGGGTCACAAGGGAAGGTCTCTCCCTGCCCATGACAACACTTGAGGAACAGACAAGCCCCTTTTCCATGGCTGAGCTGGGTGGCAGTGAGATTTGCTGATGTTGTTTACCTCCCTGGGCTGTAAACTCCACATTTTAAAGGAAAAAAAAATAGTGTGGCCAGATGTTCTTCCCAGCCATGCAAGTGTGTTGCCCTCCCCAGGTTGGGGACTGTTCCCTAGGGCATCATAAGAAGGATGCCTGAGAGCAGAGAGAGCAAAACCCCGTTTCTCCTGAGTGGCTGGGCACACTCCATGGGATGATCCAGGCACCTCTGCCGTGCCCAGTGCTGGCTGGTGACACTGGAACCCTGCCTGAGTTTGGGGGGGCAGCTGAGCCTGGTGGATGCCTTTGAAGGGCCCCGGTCACGAGCTCAGCTATCTTTAGCCCAAGGTATTTATATTACAAGGCCGCCGGGCAGTGCAGCAAAGGCATCAAAGGGTGGAGAAGGCCGGAGCGGGCTGTGCAGGGGCACGGCACAGAGGGGCTCCCCCACCCTGAGAGCCGCTGAGGCCCCAGGCGAGGATGACCCCAGAGGAGGAAGGCTCCCAGGCAGGACCCCCGGAGCGGGTGCGTATCCGGGTGGAGGAACAGTCATTCTCAGTGGAGAAGTCCTTGCTGGTGGAGAGCAGTGAGTACTTCCGTGCCCTCTTCCGCTCGGGCATGAGGGAGAGCACGCAGGAGGAGATCGGGCTGGGGGAGCTGAGCGCAGCCGGGTTCCTCGCCATGCTGCGGGTGCTGGCGGGCGAGAGGCCCATCCTTGGCAGCGAGGAGACCTTCCAGGCAGTGGAATGTGCTGCCTTCCTGCAGGTTAAGCCCTTGGCCAAGTACTTGATCCACTCCATCAACTCTGACAACTGCATCCTGCTGTACCAAGCCGCTGCCATATTCGGCCTCCTGGATCTCTTCCACTGCGCCGCACTCTACATCAGGGACAGCTACGCTGAGCTGGAGGAGTACCTGGACTGCCTCTCTGATGACCTGCTGGCCTACGTGGAAGCCCTCCTACCCAGCACCTTTGTGGCAGTGGGAGCCCACACACCCACCTTCGAGTTCTTGGAGGACCTCTCCAGGACCATCTGCTACCTGGACGAGGAGACCAACACATGGAGGACCCTCTCCTGCCTTCCGCTGAGCGCCAGCACATTCCTAGCCGGCATGGCAACCATGGATAATAAGATCTACATCGTGGGTGGTGTCTACGGGGCCAACAAGCAGGTGGTGGAGAGCAGCTTCTGCTACGATGCTGATGCCAACGCCTGGAGCGAGTTCCCCAGCCCCCACCAGCTGCGCTACGATGTCAGGCTGGTGGGCCACGAGGGCTACCTCTACGCCATCGGCGGCGAGTACGAGAAGATCTCGCTCAAGTCCGTGGAGAGGTACGACCTGGCCTCCAGCACCTGGACGTTCGTCTCTGACCTGCCGCAACCGAGCACGGCAGCGCCCTGTGCGCAGGCCTTGGGGCAGATCTTTGTTTGCTTGTGGCAGCCACTGGACACCACTGTCATCTACGAGTACGAGACCCAGCAAGACGCGTGGCTTCCCGTCACCGAGCTCAAGCGGCACCAGAGCTACGGGCACTGCATGGTGGCCCATCGTGACAACCTCTACGTCATGCGCAACGGCCCCTACGACGACTTCTTGCGTTGTGTCATCGACTGCTTCAACCTGACGTCCCGGCAGTGGAGCGCCCTGCCCGGGCAGTTCATGAACAGCAAGGGAGCTCTCTTCACCGCCGTCGTCAGGGGTGACACCATCTACACTGTCAACAAGATGCTGACGCTCCTCTACTCCGTGGAAGAGGAGACCTGGAAGCAGAAGAAGGAGCGAGCAGGTTTCCCACGCAGCGGCTCCCTGCAGACCTTCCTGCTGCGGCTGCCAAGACGTGACCATGACATCGCGACGTAGCTGGTCCCCCATCCCATGTCAGGATGCTCTCCTTGCACGTGGCCTCAGCTCTGCACTCACTGCTCTCCTGGGATCCTCTCCTCCTCCATGGAGCTGTGCTCAGGTCCAGGGATGCATCATGTTGGACTTTGGAGGTGACATTAGACCCTGCCAGAGGGAAAGGGCAGCTGCTGTCTGCCTCTTCCTGCCCTGCACGGGCACAAAGTCCTGTTAGCCATGAGCTCACAAGCCAGCTGTGTGCAGGACATTGTGGCTTCTGCAGAGGACAGATACCATAGAGATGCAAACATAGGATTTATTCATTCTGACTGCACTCTGAGGGTGTGCAGCATTCCACCTCCTCTCTGCTTTGATGGGAAATCATTAATTACAGGCTGGAATTAAAAGGAAAGCTATAGAAAAGCTTCTCATTACTGTGTTTTTCATTTACTCTTGAGTTTGGGGTTTTTTCTCCTGTGCTTCTGAAGGAAAATACCTCCTAACAGGGATCTGTGTCAGGACTCGCTTCTGCCCCCGAATGCTTTTTCAGCTGCGGCTCAGTTTCAGAGCCTTACGTGGGAGTGCAGTTCCCACAGAGCCCTGCACTCCCCTGGGAATTCTCTGTGGCTGCAGCGGGGTCTTGGGAGGAGGAGGGGAGATGGGGAGTGAAGGAAAGCAGCTCCTGAGCATCAGGTACTTAATGTGCCAAGGGTTTTCTGGGACCTGGGAACCATCAATCACCCCCCGCCCCCAGGCCCCAGCACAGACCCAACAGGGTGGCAAGCACTGGCTCCCACCAGAGACTTGCTTGAGCCAAGTCAGGGTGTTTTGAGGACATAGCAAAGCTTGGAAATACAGAGAGTGCCAAAAGGGAATGAGGGCTAGGGAGCCATTACATGGTGATACCAGCCTTGCGTAGCTCCACAACCAGAGGAGCTGTTCCCATTAGATCCCACCACCTGGGATCAGATCCTACCCCACAGCTCTGGGGATGGCTGGATAGCACAGAGCTCCCCTTTGTGACCACAGGGACCAGGGCAGCAGCAAACCCAGACCCTGGCTCAGCTGGTTTCCCATCCATGGGGCAGGCTTTGGGCTGCCTGTGCTGTCCAGGCCGGGAGGGAGCGGAAGGGATACCAGCTGGGATGCCTCAAATATCTCCGCTGCTGATCCCCGCCAAGTTCTCAGCATTTTCAAAACAGTTCCCGCATTTGGGAATAAACCCACTCAACACAACTGCAAACCAAAACAAACCAGAAAACCCCAGCTTGCACCCACAGCCAGATGGAAAACCACTGGATGTGCCTTGTTCCCATTTGCTCTCTGCCACTGGGCCAGGCCACCACCCTGATGTCACCCGTGAGGGGACTGCTGCCGGTGGACCTGCAGGTCTGGGAGTGGCACAGGGAAGGCAGGGACACCAACAGACCTGTCCCAGCTCTGCACTGTGGGCACTGGGAGCTGAGCAGCACTGCAGTCCCCAGGTGGAATTTTACAGCAACTCATCAGACCAAATCATTGTCCCCTTCCCAGACAAAGCCAATTAACATTTCACAGAATTCACAGAATTCTGTGAATTAACATTTTACATTGTCTTCTCCTGAGAGCAGCACATGGAAACATGTTGCTTTAAAACAATTTTAAGCTGAACAAACAGCTTAAACATCCATTAAAATGAAGTTAAAATAATTCTGTTACTAAAATATTTATGTTGGGCTCCTGTGGCCAACCCTAGACCACAGAACTTGGCAGGCTCACCCCTTCCCTCCAGCTCCAACAGCAAGTGATACAACCTGCTCCCCACCTCCACATGCTGCTTCTTGACAGTTCAAGGGTTTACAAAGATATTTCTCAACAAAATGTAAAAGGTTTTAAGATTTTAAGTGTAGCACTTGAGGGAAAGTGTGAGTCTTGGCAGGCAGCTGAGTATGGCATGGATGCTCCCAAGAGCCATTTGTTGCATCCATCAATCCAGACTGTGATGCAGAAAGTAACATAAGATAATTTTAATTGCAAAGGGAGGAAAAAAGATACATTTCTTACCTCTGCAAGAAACGATCCAAGATCCAGGACCAAGCAAACCACTAAGGAGGGCGAGAAGCTGCTCCGCCTTTGCAGAGGGAGTTGGCACAATGCTGCCAGTGTACTTTGCTCCACCAGAATTCAGCACCACTGGCACCAGCACAGCACCCTTATCTTCCCCTTTCCATCCTCTCGGTGTTCGCTCCGCCAAAGATCACAGTTCGAGGCGACACGATCTGCCTAATCACAGCTTAACCTTTTGCAAGCCTCGTTTTTAAGGTGACATCATCTTGGCCAGAGGGAATGTAAGGAAAAGCTGTCTGTAGATGGACTTGCCTTATATGGGCTGTATCAAAAATAAAAGCTTGTATAACCAAGGGAAAGCAGGAGGAAAACCAGGGTTGGGAGTTCCAAAAAGAGCCTGTGAGCTCCCCAGGAATATCTCCCTAAGACAGAGAGGGTGCCACATTTTCCACTTCAATGCCATTAAAGAAGAGCAGGAAAAAAGCATCCTTGGGGATGGATGGGTCGTCTCCCCCAAAACATGGATGCCAAGTTTCCTTGTTGCATCCAGGCAAGAATGAAGGCAGCCATGGAGAGCTGTACCTTCCTGTTGTTGTCTGGCACCCACCTGGAGATCCAGGGAGAATGGACATAGTGTTTTACCTTGATGGCAGCACATTGTGCTGGGAGATTGTTTGGCAGGGTACAATGGAAAATGGTACAAATACAACTAAGGATTTTCTCTGCTGGGTTGTGCCAGTTGGCGTCCTGACAGAAAAAGACAAACATGTTGCAGAAGAACCCCCAAGCATCTTTACTCAAAGAAATTACATCTGTTTCTAATTCACAGGAAAATAACATACTTTATGTGAAAACACTGTCCACTGTTCCACTGCCAAGCTAAGACACACATCCTGTACAGTGATCTGAATCTCCCATTCTCTGTCCTTCAGTTACATACAGAAATTCCCTTGGGCATCCAGATGTTCCTGATGCTGACATTCATGCTTCACTTCATTTGGAACCACTGTCTTCACAGTTTAGGGAAGCATCCCCTGAATCTTCCTGATTTGGGCAGAGCATGAGGGCAGTGAGCAGTTCCTGATCTCTCTGTTCTGATCTCATGAAGTTGCCTGAGGACAAACCTTTTCCTCCACCATTTTTCACTGCACTGGATAAACCTCATGTATTTTAGAGCAAAGGCAGCTTGTTTTCTTTCTTTATCCACAAGGAACTGTGTATTTTGCTCACATTTCTGGTTTAAAAGGAGAAGCTAATGCGATCAAAGTGGATTTCAATTACAATGCTCAACCATGACTAAGTCAGCTGAGACTCTTCCCAAGCTGAGACCAACACATGTTCCTGCAGGAGCCTTCAGATTTTAGGAAAACAATTTATTCTGTTGATTATATAATCTTTTAAGAATCCCCACTTGATTGTAGCTGAAAACATGACACCCATCACCCCGGGTGGAGGGAGAACACTTGTTTGGTTTGGGTTTTTGCAAAAATCTAAGCCAAAGGCAGTTTGATCTTCTTTCATCTAATCTGAACAGCTGAGATGATCAAGGGTGGGGACGTGTGGGTGAGGAGATAAACATTCCTGCTATGCAGTCAGTGTCTGCATGACAAACACTCTTATGATCGATGTCCATAAAATGAGACACCAAGGCAGAGCTTTGAAGTTGTGTGTCTGGTGCTTCCAGGGGTGGGGATGGAGCAGGAGAATCATCTGAGTCCTTCTGGTCTGGTGTGGAGAGGGGAAGCTGTGATTGCTCCAGGATGCTGCTCAGTGGGTTTTCATCACAAGCTCTTCCAGCGCCCTCTCCCTCTGATTCCCACAAAGCAAAAGAACTTCCTTGATTTCATTTTGCTGGAAGCCCATATCATTAAACTGAGCCAAGAGATGTAAGAATTCAGCTGCCTGAAGGAAGAAGGAGGAGAGAAGAAGGATGTTATCATGGATGAATATATTGTGTAGTTGCAGGAAAAGCAGTGCTGTGGGACAAGGCTGCACTCAGAAGATCTGGCTGAGTTGTATCACCATCACAGCAGACTGGGGGCACACATATCCTCGGTAGCATTGAAACTTCTTAAATAAGAAACATTTAATACAGTCAGCCTCTAGCTTCACTATTCCTTATACTGTTTATATCAATTCTATGCAGTGTTTGCCTGCATTATGAAGAGAGCAAGGAATGGCACTGAGCACAGCTGAAATTAATTTGTCCTGCTCCTCCACTTTGCTCAGGCTGGGCCCCAGCACGACAACATCATCCAGAGCTGTGTCCTTAATAAATAAACCCTTCCCTGACATTCAGACCCAGGTGCCCTCCCACTGCCACTGCCCTAAGGAGCGGTGACATGGCAATCCTACAGGCATCTGCATCCTGGCAAATGCTGCCAGCCTGGATTTCATGCAGTTCTACCTTCCCAGGCTCTTCATTACCCCCAGGGGGAGACTGACGATGGAGACAAATTCCCAGTTCTCCATGGTTCTCCTCCCTGGGGGCAGAAGGGAGAGCTGGCAGAGCAGGAGACAGTGTGAGTGTTGGTGGGCTCAGGATGGGATTCCCAAGCAAAGGCTGAGTGAGCATCCTGCCACACAACAGGGTAAGAAGAAGGGCAGAGAAGAGTGAAGGAGCAGGTGTCCTCCCCCAGGGGTCCTTATGGTGACATAGCCCTAGGGGTCTGGCCCTCCATGAGGCTGCAGAAGGGCCTGTGGAGGCAGAGGGAAGCATGCTGCCCACTGAAAAAGAGAGCCTGGAGGACACAGCACAAAGGGCTGGGCTGTGCCTTCCCATTCTGACCTTTTTCTCCGAGTACTGGAACATTTCCATGGCTTCCTCCACCTGCCCTTCCTCATAGCCCTGCTTCAGCAGCCGATCACAGGCACCCAGGTAGCTCAGGAACTGCAGAGGAAGACAGACAGGTTAATCCAGCCTTGCAAGGCATGGGGAGCAAGGACAGTCAGGAGCCCCCTTGCCACTTCCCAGGGACACACCATGGGGAGCACATGAGCCGCCACCATCTTGCCAGTTCCCACCTAGTGCTCAGCCAGGGTGGTCTGTCTGTCTGTCTGTCTGCAGGATTTCCAGTGGGAGACAACATCTTGGTCCCCCTTTACCCTCCCAGGGTGGGAATGGGAACAAGGAGGAAACCAAACATGTGAACACTTGAGATGCAGAGCAATGGCCTCCAGGGTGAGGCAGGGCCTGTCCCGGTGGGATGACTTCGCTCAGCTGACCCCGCATCCCTTTGATGCGCTGGGGTTCAGGCACCCGTGGGTTTGCTCCAGGGTCCAAGTGCAGAGCCCATCCCAGGGGAGACCTGTGTGCTGTCATTATGGAAAGTAAACAGTTATTTTTGGCTTTCCTCGTTGTTCTTGGAGTGCTGACAGCACAATTCCCAGCAGCATCTTTTAAATACCACGAGAATCACTCACTGTCCCAAAACATATGGGACAGGCAATAATAAATGAGCTATACAATAGCAGGGGGAATAAAAACATCCCACAGGTCTCTCCAAAGCTTCTTCATCCAAGGAGAAGCTGATTCATTTCTCCCCAGATTCACCAGCACACAGACCTCCACCTTCCCCAGCACTGCCTAGACAAGGAGAAGGACTCAGTGAAAGGCCATAAAACACAGGAAAAAGACAAAAAAGTATTTCAAACATTGAATTGATCTATTTTGGCTGAACATTCAGGTAGGGATTTTCAGGAATGTCAGCCTTAAGGAGCCCAGTAACTCAGAAAGGAGATAGTCACCAGTCATTGGCATTCCTCATCTCATATTACTTCCCTTGTTACCAGGCTAATGACAACCCCAGATCACTGCTGTATTTTCTTCCCCTGTTGTGGCAGAACAACCACTCACCCACAGCATAACACAGATAGTCCTGGCAGCCTGGTCAAGCCCAGCATGAAATCAATGCCTTTGTCAACTTAATGTTTTTTATCACTAAAAATATTATATATATGTATCCTCAAGACTAAACAAGAAGAGTTTTTTTAACAGTGACCAGCTGCAGCCTTTGTCATGTCTCAGCTCACATGTACATTGAGGGCTCCATGGACCAAGGATGCATTTTGAATTAGTCAATGATCATTGATCAAAATGCAATGGTGCCTTTTTGGCCATGAAGTCCAACATGATGAACCTCTGGCATGCTGGGGCAACTTATCCTACTTGAGCCTTTCAGAGAAGTTCTTCCACCAAAATTAGGAAAGCATTGCTTCTAAAGAAGGCTACAGAAGGCCCTGCCTTCTTTACTAGGGTGGGCTCTGCCAGTTTCTCTTGACACTGCAAGGAATTTGAGCGATTTTTGGCTACCATCTGGTACTTCCATCAATCCTCACAGCTGAAGTAGTCATTATCACACATGGAAACCTCAGGTATCAACAGCAAGCAATAAAGAGCACAGGTCTTCTTTTTAACTTCAGCTGGAACATATTTTTTAGGAAGATTTAGATTAATTTGGTAGTTTGGTACTTGTAAAAGATGCATGAAGGGTCAGGCTTTATCTTGGCTTCATTTGGCATAAATGGGAAAGATGGGAACTGCTGGTGAAGAAGGCATGGGATAGAAGGCAGACCTTGTCTATGGGTGCAGTAATCTCTTCTTCAAAGGAGTGGGAGTCCTGGTGTTTATACAGAAGGGAGCAGGCTGTACCCATTTCCACCCTTAGTAAGATGCACCATTTCTTCATTTTGAAGCCAGCAGTTGCTACAAGATACCCTTGCACGGCTCTATGAAACAACACGGGCTGGGCTCTGCCCATCTCTCTGTGCCTAGGTGAAACCTCTATGGATTGAAGACATAAAGCCTCCCTTCCCACCTCAGCTCACCTGAAACTCCAGCAAGCTCTGGGGAGCTGGTCCAGCTGGGGTGAGTAAGGAGGGAGCTGGAAGCTGCAGGATGACTCAGGCACAGAGCAGCTCCGTGCCCTGACCAGGCAGGTGAGAGCAGCTCCCGGGGGAAGGGGAAGGAGACTGGCAGCCAGCAGCAACTGCTTGGTGCTCTGCCTGCTCATGCCCTGCCAGGATCTGCTCCTGCTCCCTGGCCTGACAGCCCCATGGATATTCCTCTTGCTCAGCTATGATTAAGACCCTTCTCTTTTTGCAGGATCTACTTGGATAATTTAGCCCTAAAATCCTCTGCTGGGATGGGCAGGTCCTGCCCCAAGTTTGCCAAGGGAGTGAGAGCCAGCAGCTTCCCTCATGTCACAGATGCTCTGAGCCCACCTGGACCTTTCTGACATTCATCTGGACAAACAGAGACATTGGGAATGAGGATGCAGCACAGCAGGGAGGGATGAACTCACATACCAGGGGTAGGAAGAGGCTCCATGTTATGTTTCAATAAATTTCAGGTTATTATAGAGGGTTCCTTGGGAAAAGAGCTCTGGGACTCTGCTGCAATGTTTGCATGGATTCCCTGCTTGCTCCAGCACAGGGAAGTTGTGTTTTGGAGAGAGCCCAACCAAATCTCCAAGGTATTCCTACAGTCCCACTCTGACAGGATGAGCCATGGCAATAATCACACGAATCCAACAGCTGGGAAAAATGATGTGCAAAAAATTTCCATATATGGGGGCAAAATTTGTACCTCAAAAGGACATGATGCTTCACACAACAGATTGAACAGATAACAAAGCCAGCCGTGATTATGCACTGAAAAGCTGAGGGCGGCTCATTGCTATTTTATTACAGCAAAAGTGTAATCTCATGGAAAATCCTGTCAGCTGTGGTCTGACACCAAAGTGGAAAGGGAAGGCCATCAAAAATCTACCCCAAAGAAGACAGTTATTCCTTTCTCCATGAAAATCAAGTTTTCCTTTACCAGAAGTTTCTCACAGTGCTGTGCCAGCTCCACCAACCTGACTTAAGCTTTGCCTCCCTGTCTTCTGGAGGGTGAGGATGGCTTTCTGGGTGGGGTAGCCCAGGGCTATGACAGGCTCGATGAGGTCTCTCTCTTCTTGGCTCAGTGCAGAGAGCAGGTCAGCTGAGGAATCTGGCTGGGATCTGTGGCAGCTGAGAGGTCGTCCAGGCGTGGAGGCAGGGGGGAGGCAGGTGTAGGGGCTGAGGGACTGCAAGGAAAAAAACAGATGGTCTTATTGCTCCAGGTCATGGAATGAGGAGAAACAACCCAGGTTGAAGCAATGCTTCTGAATGCTGGTGGTTACCTTGCTCTCTCCAGAAGAGGAAAATTCCCATACAAGGAACATCAAATGAGTATCAAATGAGACTGGACTTAATTAAATCCAGGCTCAGCTATAGATACAGGTCAGAAAAGAGTGCTCAGTGTGGGTGTTTGTACAAATACACACGGGCATTTAATCTCTCCTTAATTACTCCATGTCAAATGCAACTGCATATAAATAACCTGGTCATTCAAGTGTCTGATGGTTTTATTGCACATTTTCAGTAATTTATCTCCTACATCTCTCAAGCAGCTGGATTAGATGCAATTTCTTAAAAGCAGGTTCCAAACTGACAGAATATTATTTACTGCATCCTTTCACATCACTGTCTCTATCACTAAATTATCTGTATTTCTAATAGGACTATGAAGTCCAAAGTTTCATAGAAAAGACATAATGACTGTAAGGGGACATTTCCCTATAAACCTCACTTATATCTGTTAGAACGGGATAATGTAGCAAAAAGAGGACAACCCCCCCATATTTAACTCCTTTTTTAGTGTTTCAATTGAAAATCAGATTAGACCCTACTTGGGGAAAACACAGATGTTTTGGACAGATAAATGTGCACCCAGAAAGCTTCTTTCAACCTCAGTGACAAAATCAAACCCTTTCTTCTTGTGAAAACTTCAGCAATTCCTCATGGGTCCAGTGTTTCCAAAGCTCCATTTTGCTTCCTTTTTGCTGGCCAGCCCCCACCAAATGAGACCAAGTCCACCTCCCTCCTCTCCCAGTGATGAACAAAGGGCCACCAAAGGAAGCTTCTCACCGGTACCGTGGGCTTGTGCTGCTTGATGGGAGGGATCGGCGTGGCTGTGGCCGGAGGAGTTGGCACAAGGGTCCCCTGCTGGGACACGTCTGGATCCGGCCCGTACCTGACGCTGCGGTTGGTGCCGGGGCACTGGGGCAGCAGCCGTGGCACCAGGATCCCCCTGCTCCCTGTGGCAGCTCTGTTCAAAGGATGCACCAAAGCAGCCAGCTTCCTCCTGGCTGCTTCCAGCTCGTTCTTCATGTTGTTAAATATCACCATGGATCTTCTCTGCTTGCTGGGGTCTGGGCTGGCTGGGCTATGGACATTGTTCTCTGGTGAGGGCTCCAGCAAGCCGGGCGATGTCTTTGGTCGGGTCTGGTAAAAGCCGGGGCGTGAAGACACACTTCTCGCAGAGCTTCTCCTCCTGGAGAGGAGCGTTTCATCCTTGTCATTCTCTTCCCAAGAGGTGGAGGAGTACTCATCATCCGAGTACTCCCCCTCCTCTGAGTGCCAGGTGTCACTCTCGGTGTCGGACAGGGCCGCTCTGCCTTTGGCGTGCCCGTAGGAGCTGTCGGCAGCGCTCAGGCTGATGGAGCGCCGCACTGCCCCATCCCGACCCCGCCCCCCGTAGCTGTCGGCAGGGTCTACCAGCAGCAGCCAGCACGGGGGAGCCGTGGGGACAACTTCGGAGGTGACTCGATGGCGGGAGGTCTGCTGCTGAGAGGCCACCTCCACCCAGTACAGCACCTTCCTTTCCAGCGAGAAGTCGTGCTGCGGAACAGCGAGAGACAGCTGGTGAGGACATGTGAAACCAGACCAGGTGGCATGGAGCAAACCATGCACTCCACGAGGCATCTTAAGGGCTGCAATCTTCCCATATCAGCTCCTATTTCCCCGAGCATTAGGGCTGGCTGTAGGATTGGGCAGTGCCAGCTTCATCTCTGTAGGGAATCCCCAAATTTAGAGTTGAAAAAAAGTCTTATCTATGAAGTCATTAATATTGTGAGTTGCACCTACAATTCTTAGGAAAAGTATTTTATGCTTGGATGTGTTTGTGTCACTTTGTGGAAGGCAGGAGTGTGCAGACATCCCAATTTTAGGCAGCTGCAGAGAGGCACCACATCCAGCCACAGACTGCCCCCAGAATGGTGGCAGTTTGTTTGTGACCCTCATTAGCAGCACTCGGCAGAGCCACTTCAGGGGCTCAGAAGCCACCAAGAGGGGAGATGCCACCTCGGGCAGAAGCAGAACCAGCCATGGGATTATCTAGTGGCGCCAGGGTCTCGGCTGGTCCCCAAACAGAGTTGTCATTTCCACATAGTTCAGCTTAAAATATAAGTGTGTTTGTGACTGAAATCTGAGGGTTTTCCTGGAACAAACAAGCCTTGCCTGTCCCAGAGCTCTCCAAACAAGGTCTCCTCCTGACAGGCAGGCAAGTACATTCACAGCCCAGGAATGCTGTTTTTACTGTTCTTGCCACTTGGGTCAGCTGTGGACCCAAATCAGCCTCCCCAAGGAAAACACCCTCACATCCCTCCATAAAGATCAGCCTGGACCAGCAGCACAATGGCTTAGCCTCGGAGGGGAGCATCAAATCATCGCTAAATAGGGAGAAACACAGGGTGTATATATATATATATATATATATATATCAACACTATCTATATGCTTCCAGCACAGGTAGTATTGCCTGCTTATAGCTGGTAGATTTATTGGTAAATATTTAATAAATATTATTAATAAATGAGACAGTGCTAACTCCAAAGTAGAAAACAACCCCAGAGCAGAGCCTGAAGTTTGTCCTCCTAGCCCAGAAAAACCTAACCTTCCTTCTTGGAAAGGATTTTTAGAAAGCAACCCCAAACCAAGCCCATCATCACTGCCACTCACCACAAATCATCCTCACCTCCTCCCAATATTACTGCAAACCAGCCAGCAGAGATCACTTAGGAGGTTTCCCCTCCCTTCTTTTGTGAGAACTCTGCTGATTTCCTTTCAGCATCCCCCAGCAGTGACCAGGTGTGGACTCACCATGGTGCTCATGAGGATGTCCATGCAGTCAGGGAGCTCAATGTCTGGGGCAGTGACTAAAGGGATTTCCCCCTCTGAGTCCCCATTGAGGCTCATGGCCGTCCGGAAGGGAACTTCATCCAGGTAGTTCATTGCTGCTGCCTGATTTCTTGCTGCTGGAGGAAGGGAAACAGAAACTGTAAGAACATCTCTTAAGCTGGCTGGAAGGAGAGAAAGATGAGCAGTTTCAAGTGCCAGCTGGGTAAAAACAGATTGGCAAAATCTTAATTACTGACACCAGGAAGCTTTGTCTGAACTAACCTTTGCTATTCTCAGCTTGAGCCAGAAGGACTTGACCAAGCTTATGGCTTCCTTTGGCAGAGATCCTGATGTTTTCCTCCTCCGTGCTTGCCCTGCTGCTTCTCATCCCTCCTGTCTCTCCCTCTCCCTATGGTGCCATTGCACGCTCCCTTCCCCAAGCTGAGGATGGACTGAGCACATTTCCCAGTTACAGAGGGAGAAAGCACAGCCAAGGAGGACACCTTGCAGGTCTCCCCTGTCTGCATGCACAACCTGTGGTGACAGAGCTCATGCACGTGGCCTCGTGCTGCTAAGCCATCACACAGAGCATCCCGAGGGAGCTGGGCTGAGGGCATTCCTTCGGGCAGCTTACTGGGAGCCAGGCAAGGACACTGTGCATCAGGCAAGCTTGGCAATTAGGAGGATGTCAAACAAGTAATTTTTAAGTCTAGCTTTTAGGAACCATGCATTCATTTTAAGTGTGGTGATGGTTTTAGATCAGGAATTGCAGGGGACAGAAAAATTGCTGGTGAATTAGGAAAATATTACTTCAAGTGTCTCCATCAGGTCTCCATAAATGTCCCAATTTACTAAAAAGCCATTACTTGCTACATGAAGCCTCGAGCTTTCAGCTTCCCAGTGATGACAGTGTGTAAAATCACTTCTTTTATAGATTATAAACTGTTAGGAGCTGGTAGCCAGTCTTCCACTGAGTTCTGGTACTGGCAGCATGTTTCTGCTCATCCCAAAGTCCTCAGCACTCATCCTCAGGTCACACAGTAAATATGTATGTGACATCCCTAAGTGCTTTTCCCAATTATTTTTTCCCTTTAAAAACAAACAGCTTCTATGACAACAAGGATAAACATCCCACTAAAAGGAAATATGCAGAATAATATATACAAGGATGACAAAACTGTCTGTTTAAAGCAAAAATAAGAGTTTATAATGGGAGATGGGGTTCAGGGCAGTTTCCTGTGTTGGCAAAGGACTCACAAAGAGCTTCCAGGCCAGAGAAAGTGACACACACAATCAACATGCACAATCACTCAGGCAACTCAGCCAGTCATACCAGAATGACAACAGGGTTGTCACTTTGCCTGCTTACGCCAGGAGCCTTTAATACCCCTGCACAAGCAGAGCCCCTAACGAGCTTTGTGCTCCTGCACATGTCCTGCCACTAACATGCAACACAGGCAACGTGTTGGGGTCCCACGTGGGGCCAGGCCACCTGCTCAGCTTAAGAGGGCTCAGCCTAAGCGACAACCCACGTCAGCACTGACAAAGGTGACGCCTGAAAACATCAGTAAGCAAAGCCACCTTCCCTCAGCTTTCTGTTACTCCCTGAGCAGCTCCTGCACGCAGGGGGGACTGACCTTCCCTGCAGCTTGGGCTGTAAACTGGCTCTTCCCAAAATCCCAGGGTGCTGAGGAAAGCGGTGTCTCAGCATCTGTCACCCAGAATGGCTCCACTCAGGTCCAAATGATACTTTAAGGGATGGTGATGGGTAGTGAGTGTGTCTGAAGCCACAATGAAGAAAATACGAGAAGATGATGGTATTGTACCTCTCTGTATTTCACTGCATAAATACTGTGCTTTAAGAGAGGCTCTCACAAGTGTTAATTCCCAAAATCACAGTTTAGAAAACAAGAAGTACTTTGGGGCAGGAGCAACCACAACAAAAATGCTACTAGAAAAGGATAAAAGAGGGTCAGTCATAAACACCAACTCCCACCAGAAGGGAACTCCTGCAAGGGCTCTGACCTCATGCTCTCCACAGGAGCCCTGCCCACTTTCACATCGAAGACACTGGCCAGTGCACGAACCAGTTCACATCAGGAAAAGGATGTACCTAAACAGCAGGATAAACCCAAACTGCACCAGGACCAGGGCAGGAGGAATAGGATACAAATGAAGCTTGGAAACTCATGGCCAACCTCTCTCTTCTTCTGGGCTACACTAAGTTTTTAAAACTTAAAAACAGTGGGAAATATTATACTCAGAAAAATGGGAATCAAGTCTAAACACACACTTTTTAAATTAATACCCTGAGTCCATGTATTTTATGAGTTGAGATTTTGAACATCCCTCCCCATCTGTGGCTTCAACAACTTCCTCACTAAAGCTATTAAACATTTTAATGCACATGTCATTAGGCAGGAGCAAATACACAGAACATACCTAAAGGTGGATCCACCCCTGGCATTTTCAAGCCCAATGTTTATTAGCAATATGGAGCTGTCCTTACCATCAGATGAACTCATGGAGCTCTCTCCTCGCAGGGCAGGGAGAACAGGGCTGCTGCTTTGCTGCCTCCTTATCTACTGCTCAGCTCTTTAAATTCCTGCAGTGTCAGACAAGCAGCTGACTTGGACAGCTTTAAGATAATCGTAGCTTAAGCAGCTGGCCTGTTCCATCAGACATGCTGATGGGATAAGGAGCCTAATTGTTTAAGCAGAGCATCCTCTGGTCACTAAGCTGCCTGAACTGAAAGCGTTGGGTTTGTATTGGTTTTATGCAGTTGTTTTTATTTTTATATTTGATCTTGTGCATTTTCATCAGGGAAGACTCCCCATGATTTGACTCAGCCTTGGGTCTGGAGTAATGAGATACTAGAAGTGACATCAGGGATGGGAGGATGTAGGGAGGAGCAACACCATCTGCAGAGAACTTCACGGCAATCTGTATTTTGGGGTGCTACAGGTGAGCAAGAATTGCAAACTTCTGCACTTGTGTTCTATCAGGAACTACCAGTTTGTGTCTCTTACTGACAGAAACCAGTGCAAAGGTTCAGCCAGGACACTAACAACATTACACCTAAGGCCCAAGCACTGAATTTAGGCAATGACACGTGTGAATTACGCACTGTTGTGACGCCAAGAGGCAAAGCACTGGAGAGATTAACTCGATTCCCACACACTGGGGCTAAGCAAGAATAAGGACTGCAGCTCTGGAAAGGTGCCACAGCAATCTGTGCAGAACAGCAAAGCTTCAAATCCATATGGCCCGTCACAGTTACAAGCAAACTGTCCAGAACATCGAAAGCTTTGACATCAGATGTCACCTGTCACCCTGCAGGAGGGAGAAGTTCCTTCACACAAACCTTCTCCCAACAATTCTCTCCTTGTTGGAGTTGTATTTGATGCAAAGTACTCAAACAAATCTCTTTCCTGGCATGAAAATGCTTTAAACAAAAATCCATTTTTTTCTACTTGTTCTGTACAAAAATACCAACTTACAACATAAAGCTGTTGTTTTTAATCAAATATTATAGACATATACAAAAATATCTATATAGTCAAAACACTTACAGTAGGTTAGACTTCAGATTTTATTAGGTTTTTTTCCAGAAGGCTTATTCACCAAATTTGTATTTATTCACATGGCTGTCTGACCTATTTCACCACAACTGGGAATTTTTTCCATGTTTTGGTATCAGCTTTAGTCCACAAAAGTAGAATGTCAACAGCTGCTTTAATCAACCTTGAAAAACCCTGTCTTATTTGTACTTCAGAATTTGTTTAAACTTGTAATAGGTTTGTCTCTACACCCAAAAATACAGGAACTATTTTGACAGTGATGCTTGACATGCTTCATTTAAGAAGAAAAACATGTTTACTAATGATCTCTTTTTTTTTTTTTTAATTTCTTCATTTCTGAAGTTTTCATCATCCTTTATAAAGATAAAAGCCACTAAAAATAGGATGTTAATACTGGCACAAATACCACCATCAGCAATGTTCCTTTATTAAGATTGAGATTTAACAAGAACTCGCAGCTGGATTGTAATTCCACACCACGAGAGGCCTGGCAGCTCTGGGCTTGCTCAGCTATCTCCCTGCACAGTCAATCAGCAAAAACAATCCTTAAACT
Source organism: Hypocryptadius cinnamomeus (assembly GCA_013400635.1). Lineage (NCBI taxonomy): Eukaryota > Metazoa > Chordata > Aves > Passeriformes > Zosteropidae > Hypocryptadius > Hypocryptadius cinnamomeus. The sequence continues at coordinate 33,963 of VYZP01013211.1, forward strand.
TTTTCTCAAGACCTTGCAGTAAAGACTTTCCAGTACCTGGCTGCTGAAAGAGAGGACGAGACTTCCTCTTTGGACCCTCTCATATTTACACGTAGTTATAATGCAGCAATCCTCCAACGCTGAAATAATTAATTGCTAAATTATCTGACAGCAGTGGCCCAAGTGTCATTGGTGGGGAGACTCGGGAGAACCCATCCTGGAGGGATGTAGCTTCCTTCGGGGTGGTCAGCTGGCACCAAGTACTGATCCCATTCATGCCTTAAACAGAGAGAGTGTTGTTTGAGAGGAGAGCTGGGATTAATTTGGTGGTAAGATTTATTATACACCCACATAGATGTTACTGATCGATACAAAACCCACAATACTTGTACTCTTAAACTTGTTTTTTCAAAAGACAAATGTGAAAATTCAATGTTCTGGTGCTAAATGGAACGGTTATGCATGGAAGTGCACTCTGCCTCACACGGGCATCTGTCGGATATGACTCAAGCAAGAAACTTGAAAAAACCAGAACAATCCATTGCATAACCATATTTGGAAGCTGACAAACCAAAACAGGCATTGAATTTACAGTTGCAAAAAACAGTGTTTGCCATCTCTGATGATAAAATACTTTCTTTGGTTTTACCTGATCTGGATTAGAGCTGCTACAGAATGTTCAGCTTGTAAGTAGTAGTCTCTGAAAGGCTGCAGTAGATGGGCAAGTGGGAATTCAGCTGTAAAAACAGAGACACAGAAATTGTTTAATAATCCAGAAAAACCTTCCATTCTAGTGAGTCTCAGAAGGCCAAAATTTGCAAAATCATTTGCTACTGCCCAGCTGTAATCTAACATCGAGTCCCTAGGTAATATATGAAACACTGTTTATATGTCACACATTTCCTGGTCCTGTCCGTACCACAGCTGTCAGAGGAAAGCCAAGACTAGCAAAACTTCCTGACTCCACCATCTAAAGAAGGGGAACATATGGAAACTGAATCTTTACAGAGTCACACTTACCAGAGCACCAGACTAAAGCATCTATGGTTCTGGAAGTCTTCAATCTATTTTGTTTATTCTCACTTCAGTTTAATCTACAACCTCTTCTTGCAAAACAACATGAAACCAGCTTGACATGTCTGTAGTCCACGTTGAAGAGCTCAACAGTTCCTCTTACACCACAGGTGTTAACAGCACTATGTTTATCCCCCACTCTCAGACCATAAATTACTCCAGGGGATGATTCCTTTCTTCCTTTCTCAACTAGATCTGTGCCTGCATTTCAAATGCAGTGTCTGTGAGATGGGGATGTGATGTGGAAAAACACTGTTAAGAACAGGAGGCAGAATTTACCTGGATCCCCAAACAGCTTAGAATCCATTTCCAGTTTCTGCTGTAGTAGTTTTTCCCTTTCCTTCTTCTGTTTCTTTTCCATTTCCCTCTTCCTTTCCTCTTCCTGTTCTCCCTCCAGCATAACCCTTAATGCTCTTTCCTCAGCTTCATACAGTTCTGTGCGAGTTTTGAGCAATGTTTTGAGACTCTCCACCTGATTTTCAAATGCTTCATCTGCTGAAGGAGGTGGACAAACACCTGAGCAGAAAGAGAAGTGATTTTAAGTTTTCAGATTCAGAAGGAGGTTTGATACCAGCCTTGAGAGCAGAGCTGGCAAATTCTCAGAGGAACATGAGCTTAACCTTGTTAACAGATGGAATTCTTACTGGAATAATCCTTCTTCCAGAAAGAGGTTGGAAACATGAACACAACCACTGAATTCAGCACTTTGTACCTATTCTTGTAATTAAAATCACAATGAAGACACAGCTTTTAAAAGCTGCTGCCTTGCTAATCAGCACAGGGCACCCTCATCTTATTTCCTGTGTGTGCAATTAAAAAAGTTTAGACCAATGTTGTAATGAACCTTTCCTGGCAGCAGCTTCTTTCCTCAGTTTCCGAAGCTTTTCCAACCCGCGCAGGACGTCCGTCATCCTCTTCGTATCTGCTTGTTTCTTCCGGACTTCGGACAGGACACTGTCAGCAGCAGCCTTCAGCTCTTGTTCCTAGCAAAGGAAGGGAAAAAACAGATGAGATGTGTGAAGTATTCCTCAAAGACACAAATCAAATGGTATTCTCAGAGATTAGCAAAGCACTGGAGAGCAGAGTGACTTCACAGTAACAGCAACAAGTCAAGCCAACCATCCAGCCTTGCCTTTTTATGAAAAAAAGGTTAAAATACCACAGACTTCAGGAAAAAAAAAATGCTGTGGGACTCACAAATCCTGGCCAAATCACAGAATCATGGAATTGTTAAGGTTGGAAAAGATCACCAAGTCCATCTGTCAATTCAGCACCACCGCCACGTTCACCACTAAACCATGTCCTTAAGTGCCACATCCACACATTTTTGAACACTTCCTAGATGATTTATGAATTATGAAAGCCTGAGAACCTTTAACCACAGAAATTTAGGGTAAATCTTTTACAATTAACAGAAACCATCCCGATTCCACAGTTCTGCAATTAAGACCATTAATCTGCCACAGTCTGACCACAAACCCTTCCTCAGCAGCTGCTCTGGACCATCCCAGCAGCAGACCAGCAGAAAGGGAGCTCTTAGCCAAAAACAAACAGAAAGGTGCCTACAGCACTTCCCAACCAGTCTAATTGGAGGTGGTATTTTTTGCTTTGGAGATGTTTGGCTTCCCCATAAGATGAAAAAGCTTTTAAACCACAAGCTTTAGAAGGATGAAAGCAGGAGGGAAGGCTGATGGATACTGAAACAGCACTGACCACCACAGGGTAGCTGTGTGGACAAGCTGACCAGAGAGGAAAACCTCCAGGAGTTCAGAAAGAACTTAAACCCCAATTTCATGTCAAGGCCTAGAATATGAGGATGGCAAAACCGAGATGCCCACCAAGACTTCTAAGCAAGAAGCAGGGCTGCAGGCCTCGGAAACAGCACGTCTCTCAGTATGCCGAAGTCATGCACCACCTCAGCGGCACCCACTGAAGCAAGGGGGTCAAAGCCAGGTGTGGGAAGGGCACAGGNACCCGCAGGCGGCGGCGGCAAGAAGAAAGGAGGGGGTGCCGCCGGCCCTACCGCGAAGGGCGCTGGGCGGACGGCGGGGCCGGGGAAGGGCGGCGGGAAGGCGCGGAAGGGCGGCGGGAGGCGGGNGCAGGTCACCCCTGCCCCACCGCGCTGTCCTGGAGCCCCGGGGAGAGGCAGGACCAGGCACTGAGGACCATACCCGGTTCTTTTCTTCCCCCTCCTGGATGCACTTAGCCCGCCACTGGTCGATCTTGGCCTCCCGCTCGGCGGCCCGGGCTGCCTCCTCCTCCTTGGCCGCCCTGGCTTCGTGCTTCCTCCGCTGCAGGCGCAGCCTCCTCTTCCTCGCCCTCTCGGCCTTCCTGCGCAGCGCCTCGCCGTACCCGGGCTCCCGTAGGGGCCTCACGACCTCCCGCAGGTCCCGCAGCGCCGCCTCCGCCTCCTCCCGCGCCCGGGCCCAGCCCGGCTCGTCGCCCTGGTCCTCGCTGCGCCGCAGGGCCCGGCAGAGCGCTGTCACCCGGGCCACCCCCCCCAGCGCCGCCACCGCCACGGNTCCCGCCGCAGCCCTCAGCGCGCCGCCATGACACCGCCTCAGCGCCCGCCTCAGCGCAGCGCCACAGCGCCGCCTGGCGGCCCGGAGGACCCGCCCCGCCCGCATCGCGCTCCAAAATTCAATTTCAAAAAGTACTCCTGAAGTTAAAATATGCGGGGATGGCGTCAGGGATGACAACTCGCCGCTGCTTGAATATTCGCTTTTATTCAAACGCCAGAGGTGAAGTACAAACTGTAGTTACACGGCATTTTTATTTCCTTAAAAACAGTTCTTGGTTACAGAATTCCAAACAACTTTCAAAACTAAGTTGTTGAACAGTTTCACCTAAAATGTGTTTTTTTCTATCTGTTTAAAAAAGGATTTGGATTAAAGGATTCAGAATTAAAAGCTGTTATGTTTTTTCACTCTACAAAAAGGAAAGTGAGGATGCAGTTACAGATAATTCACCACAAATTCCCATTTTAAGGGGACCAAGTTTCGATAAATATCCTCAACTCCAAACGCAGCTTTTTCTGAACCATTAGTGGGTCATTTAACCTGAAAAGAATCTGTAATCCCACGGGAAGTATCTGTTGCACCTGGCTACAACTGCATGTCACACTGCTGCTAGGGAAGAACACAAATATTACATAGAATTTACATGACAAAAATTAATGACAAAAATATGGTCAATAGATTTTCGGTATCCTTTCCTGTCCTAAAACTAGACTAAAAAGAAGGATGAAAGTTTTATTTAAATAGTGTGAATTAAAGTTTTAGGGAAACTCAAGCCCACGTTTTCACCGAAGGACAAAACAAAGTTTTAAGTGACAATTTTAATTCCTGAAACAAATCAAAAACATACATGTCCTTTAGTGTTTTTACAAAGACTTTCCTAAAGGATTTAATTAATTTTGGTGGAGAACAGAAGAGGGAAGATTGCTTGCTGTGAGACTAAAATCAAAGACAAACCCACAAGATGCATTACTAGCATTTGAGAATATAACTTAAAAAGCACTGTCATGTGAACAATCACTACTGATTACAGCAAAAATATTATACATTTACTTCTTTCATCTCTTAACATTATAAGATAGGTTGGGCAAATACCTGGCACCAAAAAATTGATGCATGATAGTTCCAATACGTTAAACAAAATGTACTATATTAGAACATTAATATTTAAAAATTTATGGCGACTTCTCATCCAAATTTAGATGGTTTTACTGCTTCCTAGGAACCTTGTTTACCCCTCTGGAAAACCAGACTTCACCTTTCACAGTATCCAAGGTGACTAACGCTCCCAATGGAGATGTGAAGGGTATTATTGGATATTCAAAGGACTGTAACAAACCAGTGTCACATTTCAGCAGAATCTCCCAGCAGTGTCACAAAGCGTGTCCCCCACCAATGTAACAAGCCTCTCCAGTGCCTGCTGGTTTCACACACCAGCAGGACTCTAACACTGACCTGAACATAACCCCCTGTGAGCCGTACCAGGAGCTAAGATAGTTTACTCACCCTCTACTAATTATTAATTTTGATTTCCCACTTGTAGAGTAACATTATTGTTAAATCTAACTATTGGCAGCACCTGCGCTGCTGGTTTAGTTTCTGGCAAGGGCAGAGCAGGTGCTGCTGCATTTGCTATACATTTTAATTGAACAAGTGTAATATACAATTCATATTTGAACATTATGCCATCCCAGTCCACACTCTGTCCATCAATCAAGGTGGTGCTGCAATGAAATACACGATCTGATTTAGCTAATGAAGTTCCTCATCAGGAATCGTATCCGAGGCAGATCTGGTGCCTTTGGGGTCAGGCTGGAGCCAGAGGCAATCGCAAGGAAAGAACCCAGTGAGCTTTTTGCAGCTGAGAGTTCTGACAGTGTTTAATGGTTTGCAGCATCTGCCTGTCGAGGCCAGCCTTCCTCCTCCACTCCAGAGTCGTACTCCTCTTCTGATGAGTCCTTGGTGGGAGCCCTAGCATTGGAAGGAATGATCAGACACCTTAGACACAGAGGAAAAAAACAAGGGACACTTTCCATAGCTTCTGACAAACATGTCACATGCACAGTGCCCCGTGACAAAAGTTCTGACCTTCTGATCTGGAAATGCTGCTGTGCACATCTGCAGTGCCACCAGGCCACAGGCTCATTAGCTGAATTCAATTAACCTTCTGACTTTCAGTAAGTTGTTTGATTTAATCAATAAATTTAGTATTTCTGGTGCTATACAAAATCACTTCAAGCAACCATCAGTGTAATACTTTTCACTCCCTCCAACAATACAAGGCTGAGCCAAGCTTCAGCACAGACAAGGTGTTGAAATGAGTAAATGTACCTTAGTGGATTCAGCCACTCAAACAACATTGTCAGTGATAGAAACCAAGACACAGCTCCTAAATATCAGACCTGAAATTTGGAAATTAATTTTTTAACCAGTTTTAACCTGACCTATTCTCTCTCAATTCCATTCTTCATTCATGGAAATTGTTGGATTTTTTTCTTTAATGCAGATTTGTTCAGTGTTTTCAACATTCCACATCATTACCATACTCTTTACAACATTAAATTGATTATTTTAACAAGAGTTCAGCAAATCAATAGATGTGCCTTTGTGGCTCCCCACTGCTGCAAGAGTAATGTAGAAAATTGTTGCAGCCTGGAGCTTGTATAAAAAAACCCCACATCCGTGGTAAAAAGTAGGAAGAAAGAAACAGTTTCATTTCAGAAATTTCAGTACAGTCACAACTGAATTTCAAAGTTTTACTGTTACCTTAAAATTTACTTCCATTTCTACAGGTATACACACACAAAAGTAACTTCACATATGTTTATGTTAAAATTTCTGTTTGAAAACTAAAGCAATACAAATCCAAAGTCTCTAGGACAGAACAGGCACTAATTCAGCTGTGTACAAGATACAGAGCATTGCATCTTTTTTAGGTTGTGTGCATGGATTTGTGCTTATTCCAGAATACCTGTCTAGTTGTATTACTGGTCTGTTCTGCTACTTCTGTTACCGTTTTACCTAATGTATCCTGGCTCTTTTTTGCCTTCTACAACATCTTTGTCAACTTCCACACATACGATGTCAGAATTGGGCACTTCAAACATGGGCTCCAGCAGCAGCTTTTCCTGCAAGAAAATAGAGGGGAAAATATTTCTGTGTGCCCTCTTCTACATAAACAAGTGATTTTCAGAGAGTCTTCTTGGAAGAACTCTGAATACTCACAGCTTTAGAAAGACTTACTGTATCCATGTAAGGGCCAGAACTAAGTGTGGCTTTCACTGAAAATGGTCAAGATTAGGTCCATACACAGAAATGCAGGAAGCTTCATTTATTGCTGATAAGTCTTAATTTACTCACCATTATAGATCGAAGACCTCTGGCACCGGTTTTTCTGTCCAGGGCCAGTCTGGCTATAGCCTTCAATGCATCTTCAGTTACATTTAATTCACACTACACAGAGAAAAATGGCAAGTTCAGTTAATCATTTCATTTATAACTCAATGTGGTGAGTACAAGCATTACTGAAAACACTGTATTTATAAAAATGAACACCAAAGAGTCATCAAATGGAAACTCAAACCTTATCCATGCTGAATAGTGCCTGGTACTGAGGAACCACAGCGTTCCGTGGCTCCGTCAGAATCCGTACGAGGGTTTTCTCATCCAGGCTGTGCAGAGGAACCACAACTGGCAAACGTCCCACAAACTCAGGGATCATGCCAAACTCGATGAGATCCCTGGCTTCCACGTGGCGCAGCAAGCGATCCTTCTCCTCAATATCCTCCTGTGGGTCAGACTCTCCACTGATATTGGCAAGATCAGCTGCTGCTGCAGCCCTTCTGCCTTTCCCCATGTTAGATGGTGTCCCAAATCCTAGGTACTGCAAAAACAAACGTGTTCTGCTTAGAGAACTGTAATAACTGAGGTTTCTTGATGTAAATAAATCACTTTCCATGTGTGTTAAAAAATCTGCAGTGACTGATTGTCATTACATATGAATTCGAGCTCAAGAAACTACTTAGAGTAAAATTAGACCCCTTGCATACAATCAGTTTCTTAAAAGATTGAATTTCCTCAGTGAAGGATTAACACATCAGTACAAGAGCAATTTTTTCTTAAAAAGAAGAAGGTTATCAACACATTCTGGTCATTTTACAAGCACCAGTGACACTTCATAAGTGAAGCAAATGCAGGCAAGTTTGCTTACACTGGAAGCTACACAAATTAACATGAACAATAACTTGAATTTCAGTCACTCCTTTAGTGTTAGAGACAGAGAGCACATTTTGTCAGAATGCTGCAGCCAGAACCCTGTCCCAGACATTAATCTACAAAACAGTGAACTGCAGGACCAGGTATTTTAAGATTATGATGGTTTTTAGCACCACTTGCTGAAATAAAGAAATTTAGTGTATTTACAAATACAGCAAGACCTGCAGAAGTCAGTATTGCAAACAGCAATCAAGATGATGATTTTTCAGCCTGGATACAGCCTGATGCACTCACTTTTTCATTTTTCCTCCTGCTGATAATTCTGTCAAGACCATTAAAAGCACCAGAAGCTACAAACAGAATGTTTGTTGTGTCAACCTGCACCGTTTCTCCACGTAGTTTCCGAGAATTCTTTTCTGGAACGTTTACTATTGTGCCTTCAAGTAATTTTAACAAGCCCTAAGAAGGAAAGAAGAAATAAGCAATAAAAAATTTCCATTCTGTAGCATCATATAAAGGGGCACACCATGATATGTTCACTTTAACAAATACACTCATATTTTTTGCTCCCTTCCACCTTTATAGTAACAGTAAGTGTCCAAAAAAGTCAGTTTTCCCTATGAGACAATCCCACTCAAGGACAAAAATGTTCCTTTAATGTGGCTCCCAGGCACATTATGCATATCATGATTAGCTGCTTTAAGAGTTTTGTTTAAATGGGAACTGTTACCTGTCCTTGTTACATTATGAACTGGCTGTCTGAATGCTGCAAAGACATTTTTGAACTAAAATGCCTCCATGAGGATGCCTCAAACTGCTTTTGAGATTATGCTTTTTAATGAAGACAAGAGGAAAGATGTGTCTTTTGAAGGTGAATATGAAGGAACTGAAGAACTATGACTCCCTACATTCCCGTGCTGTTTGTCATGACAGGATTCTATGTCCTGTTCACTCAGGAAGTAAAATCACTCCATGGAAATATTTACCTGTTGAACGCCTTCTCCCCCAACGTCCCGTAACTGATGGATACCAGGAACACTGCCAATCTTATCTACTTCATCCAGAAAAACAATTCCTGCAGTTACAGAAAATGGGTTTAAAGACAACCCTACTTTTAAAGAGAAACAAGAGTTTACAGAGAATAATAAGATTTGAAATACCAGCAGTCTGTTCTACTTCCCAACTGCAAAAACCTGCAATTTTGTCCAATTGTGGACAAAACCAAAAAGATGCACATTGAGCTCTTTTCAGGTTTATTCTGATTTAAACTTTAGGTACATGCAGCAGGACAGCAATTTCAGGAATACTGTTGGTCTCAAAAGCTTAGAGCACTTCAATAAAATGAACAGTCTCTGTAACACACATGAGAAGTTTACCTTGCTGTGCTTTTTCTATGTTGTAGTTGGCATCTTGCAGGAGTTTAGCGATGACAGATTCAATGTCTTCCCCAACATAGCCAGCTTGAGTCAAGGTGGTGCAATCACAGATAGCAAAAGGGACATCTAGGCATTTAGCCAGAGTCTGAGCCAGCAAGGTTTTACCTGGTAAAATAAAAGCTGCATGTCAGAACTGCCACACATTTCTCTTAGAGCACACAAACCCAAGTGCTTGGACGGGGACTTCTAACAAGGGTGTGTAGTGACAGGACAAGGGGGAATGGCTTTAACTGAAAGAGGGTGGGTTTAGATGAGATATTGGGAAGAAATCCTTTTCTGTGAGGGTGGTGAGGCCCTGGCACAGGGTGCCCAGAGGAGCTGTGGCTGCCCCATCCCTGGAAGTGTCAAAGGCCAGGTTGCAAAGGGCTTGGAGCAACCTGGGATAGTGGAAGGTGTCCCTGCCCATGGCAGGGGTGGAACAAGGGGAGCTTTAAGGTACCCTCCAACCCAAAACATTCAAGGATTTACCACAGGATCATCATTACTCTTATTAAACATTCTGAGTCATACCAGCATCTTAATATAAGAATATTTTCCAAGGGAGATAGCTTTCATAAGCAGTGGTTTTTACATTGGCAGGCTGTATTTCTGGTTTTAGTTTAATAATACACATTTAAGGCAGCTTGAAATGCATACAGTATCACAAAATGTCACACAATATAAAAACCATAATACATGTACTTGCAGAGTTTAAAGATTAAATAAATCAGTAGTCCTTTGCAGACACTCAGGGTGCAGTGCAAAGTCCAATTGCTCCTGCTTTGAAGTTGGGAAGAAACAGAATTAAAATATTGTTTAGTGATTGTTCTCCCAAAAAGTCTGCAAAATGCCATCACTTCAGCACAAACACTCCCAAGTCTTATGAACATACAAAATAATCTCTCTTTCCAACCCCCTGCAACTAATCTGTCCCAGAGGTGAAACAGCACTAACTGCAGCATCTCAGCTTGCCAGCTAAAGCAGTGAAACTATACTTTTTAGTCAAAGTGGCATCTTTTATTCAGTCAGTAAATAAAGACATTAAAAAAAAAGAAAAAAAGAAAACCACACAACTCCAGCTCATTCCTTTTTAAGGCCACCAGCTCAGCATGTTAACATGGCATGAAAGCACTGGAATCCAATCCGGTTTAGTTTTTTTATAAACCAAATCTGAATAATCACAGAAGAGGAAAATAACCCATTAACAACAAATTCCATGAAAAATAGGACACCTATGGAAACATGCAGCTGTATACCTGATCCAGTTGGTCCAAGCAGCAAAATATTACTTTTTTCAAGTTTAATGTCATCATTGGCTGAATCTAGTACTTCTCCTCCCCGTTTTTCCTGAGGTATCTGCTGGTTCATCTGTTGCTGCATTGATGCTCCCAAAGCATTACCATGTGGACTGATCCCAGCAATCTGCAGGAGTTCTGGAGGGAACAATAACAGCACTGTTTGAGCACCAACAAGATCTGTCACTACTTCAAACACACAATAACAGCAAGGTTCTTCTGCAAACCTAGAATTCTCTCTGTACAGAAGCTTACAGAGAGGAAAGCAACAGAAATACAGTACAATTATTACACAAACAGGAGTTCCAACCACACTTCTGCAGAGGCATATATGAAAAGAATTCCCAATGGCACAGTGGATTACCTAAAAGCATTCCTCTACATGAAAAAGCAAGAGAAAATTTCAGTCCTTACAAATTTACTCATTTTTACTGTAATTTCTTGTGATTTTTTTTAACATACGAGAAGAAATAAACCCAAGCTGTTAACTTCCATGACAAAAAAGTACAAGCACTGGACTTCACCCAACATTTCAAACTAGCAGTCACTAAAGACTCTTCTCCATGTCATCAAAGTAGGTATTGCAGAGGAGGACATGAGGAGAGGGTTCACTTACTTGTAAATCTGTACTCATCCTCCCGTCTTCTGATTTCTAATTCTAAGAGAGAGGATGAAAACAGTCATAAAAAAGTAAGTCTATAAAAGCTTATAAATTCTCCACCTCTTGCCCTCTTCTGAATACATCTCATCACTGTCTATGAATGTATTTCTGACAAGAAATCCCCACAAGAGCTATTTCTTATTGCTGTCAAAATTAACCCAAAACCCAAATTGCATGTTTTTAAAATGCCAGCAAGCTATCTACTTCTAAAAACAACTATCTATTACCTCTAATTAGATTTTCACTTCAAAACCAATTATAGAAGGGAAAAAAATGGAATAACAATTTTGGTTTGAAGAGGCTTCCTTAAACTCTCCCTGAGTGTAACAATGTTCCTTGTTATAAGACAGAACTCTGAAATATGTAAACATTCACTGTCAGGCTCTGTGGGTATGGACCATGTTATCTCCCTGTGGAGGGTCAGGAAATTCCTGGTGCCAGGTACACAACTGCTCTCTTACCATTACCAGAACAGTGCTACCAATGTTCCCTCCTCATTTAAAAGACTTATGTTAATTCAAAAAAAAGAAGATTTCTATGGTAACTTTTGCAAGACAGAACAAAACACCTTTAAAAAAAAACACCCAAGGTACGCTTTGAGTCAGAGATGGTAACTTAATCCTACTTCTAAAAATAAATTAGATCAACATAGCTACACACTTACTCAGCAGCAAAAGTACTGCCAAGAGTAACTCCATCTACACCTGCTAGATATGGAACAATACTGTGGTGACCAGCAGATGCTGCCAGCAGGAGCAAGGGAAGTTAGAAATCTAAGTACTCATCAATTTACCTATGCAAAATATCACCTTCCTGATCTGCATTGTTGCTTGCAGATTCAGCAGCAGATTTACCGTTAAGTAGTAAATGAGATTAGAAAGAAAAAATTAGGAGACTCACTTTAGAAAGTTAAAGGAGAATACCCCATAATATGTATCAGCAAAAAGGGCTAAGCATTTAATATGGTAAGCACCATAAACCTTCTGATTAGTACTTAAATAAATCACAGAAGTTCACAGTGGAAATTATATTTAGTAGAAATTCTTATAGATCATTTCAATTATAGAACATCTAGAGTCAGGGTAAAACCCTTCTCAGATTTCTCAAGCTAGGGCCCTGAAATGGTAATTTATTTGACCAGAAAAATCCCAAATATCATACAAACCTCTTGGTGTTAAAGAAGTCTGTTTCTCAACTTCTGCTTGCTGTCTCAGGTTAGATGGGATATTATTGTAGATTCTCTTGTAATGATTATACACAGCAACTGAAAGCACCTTCTTGGCAAAACACTGACCAACAACGTATTTGTCGAGGTAGTTGTAAATCTGAAAAACAGCTCAATCTTAGTTACACTCCTAAATCATCTTGCAGCAGAAAAGGAAAAATAGTATATTGTGCCAAAGAAAGACTGTGGTCTGAACTGTTACAGACCTGAGACATCTAAAATACAAAACATCTTCCTGTCGATAAGTTCACTTAAAAACCATGATGCTTACACATTCATACTGTGTTAATATATAACCCCATTGCCATTTTCACCCAAATTTTTAAGAGGAACAGAAATTTTAAGAACATTTATTTTCTTAAATGAGGCCTATCAAGGAGCTGTGTGCAGGTTCAGAAACCATTACAGCCCACCAAGAACTAAGAAACATAAAAGTCTTCCTCACTAGTCTCCAGAGGGAAACCAAGTGACTTCAGAAGGACATGGCCACAAGTTAATCAGCTACAGCTCTCACCCAAACCCACACCAAATAAAAGGCTCTGCAGCTGCAGAAAGAAGCTGCCAAAATAAAGATACAGAATGCAAGGCCACAGTGAGAAAGAAAAGTTACTATGGTTGGTGAGGGCTGGGGTCAGCCTCAAGGTCACAGAAAAAAATGAAATCACAAGACAAAGACAGAGGAAAACAAGCTCCAATACCTTTATTGGATCTGCTTGTTCCCTTTATCAGTCCTCTGCTGGGTCACACAGCTCACAAAGGTTTAATCTTGAGCTAATCATCTTTATTGTTTGCTGCTCTGTCCCAGCAGCCCATTACACACCTGATGCAGATTAAAGGAAGCATTTCTCCATGCTGCAACAGGAGGGGACTCTGGGTGGAATTAAGAACACACCTTTTTCGGTGGAGGTGGTGGCTTCTGTTGGAATGCCAATTTCACAGCTTCTGCTGCTGACTCAGGCTCTTTAATGATGCTCTTTTTTGTGTCTGCCTCTGACAGGACAACAAAAAAGTGGTGACACTTTTCACACTTCACAAAACGGGTGGAAGCTGCAGAAAAAGTCAAACAAAACAGTAAGAGGAATTGCTTCTCTCCAAGCTCATCACACAGGACAAGCACCTGTAAGACAGCACAGCCTCTTTGTGTTTACACAACACTTCTCCCTTGCTCACCTTAGAACTTTTAAAAACTACTACTGGCCTATGAAATTTGACACAGAGGGAACACAATTTGCCCCAAAAAAATCAGAATGCTGGGCAGCAACCAGACAATGGATTAAACACAAAAGTCCTTTTGATACTTATCCAGTAGCATCACACTCACTTCTGAGAGCGACAAAATTAATGAAGGCTTTAGCTGTGCAGGAAATGTTCCCAACTCTCAAACTGACAGCAAAATAAAATATTGTGGCTAGGCACAGACTAAAGTGCAGGGAAGCAGTCCAGAATATCAAAGACAGCATTACAGGAGGGCTCTGGCAGCTGCTGCTCTCTGCATCCCTCTGGCTTTGGAACACTGTGGATCAGGCCCGAGTCACCCAAGCCTAGGACACAGAGCACAGGGGGGTCACCCAAAGGGCTCACCCCAACAAGAGGCAGCTGTGGTATGCAACAGACCATCAAGGACTTTGATGTTTTGCAAGATCTTCTGCTTATTTATTTTTACTGTCAAGACCAGGACAAATTTCTTTCAAATTCCAAACGCTAAACCCTCCTACTGCTGACTTTGTGAACTATGTCTCAAGAAATCTGCAAAGGTTGGTTTCATAAGCCTGAAAATGAGAACCTGCATTGCTCCTCTCTTCCTTTGGCAAAGCAAAGTTGAAATAATAAAAACACACAGTAGAGAAGAATAATAAAAGTAATTCAGAATAGAACCCTTCTGGCCATATTACTATGCTACTAAATGCAAATCACGAGCAATAGGATAGATTTAAAGGAAATATACTAGTAAATTAATTTAATTAAAAGTAAAGTAACTGTAGAAAAATAACCCCATGAAAACTTCAATGTCAGAACTTCTGAAATCATAAAAAGTTTTTAGAAAACGGCTTGAACACTGTAGCAGCAGCTGACTGTAACAACACCCTCTAGCAATAAACAAGCTGCTTATTTATAACTTGCTGTCTCCCATAGGACTGGCATCAGCAAAAGAGGAGTGGGTGGGGTTTTTCTTACCAATAATCCCACCTTATACCTGGATAAACAAGACCAACAGATTACTTTAAGAATGTAGCAACTAATACAGTGACCAACACAGCTTTATTAACTTTACTTCAAAGAAATTCTGTGCAACAGCCTGGAAGTTCTCCTGGCAACCTTCCAAATTACTGTTATCGCCCCATGGGAATGTGATGGAAATCCACTCGCACAAACCCATTCCTCTTATGTAACCATTATTTAGCAACAATATTGTAAGGGAAAAAAAACAACCCAACATTTCTCCCAGGGCTCACTCAAAACACCTCTGATATTTGTGATGACTACAGTGCCATGAGGCTGTTCTCCTTCCTCATGCAAGGCTTATTTAGGATAGAATAGCCATAAGAATAGTTAGTCCCTTTATAGAGCCATATGAATGATTTAAAAACCCCAGAAAATAAGGAGTGGACTGTAAGAATACTATGAGGCATCTTTAAAACTTCACTAAAAAAAAAAAAAAAAAAGAACACAATTGAGTTGCAGACAACTTTGCTAATCCTAAATACCGGCAGGTTTTCATATATTCTTTTAGCAAACACATAAAAGCACAACAAAGAACATCCATGTCAAATTACCTCCCTGTCATTAAGGTGTCTGCAAATATTTACAGTGTGCCAAAATGCAAGTCCAGTGTTGTTTTTAATCAGACAACATTGCCACAGAGGCTGCATTAGCAAAGGCATTTCTAAAGTCTGTGTGAGCTGACCTTGCCAAAAAGAAATTGTAAAAAGAAATTTGTAAAACCCTTGCCAGGTTTTCACAAAACATACAGGAAACAGAAACAACCAGAAGACTAAAATTAAAAAGAGTTGTAGGGTTGAGATAATGGGCTGCTATCAAATTGCTTTAAGGTAAAAAACAAACCCCAAACCAGGAAAAAGAAAGCAGGGAAGCTTCTGAGTATGTACAATAGCAGGGAAGTGCTGCTTTGAGGGTGGAGTAACCTGATGGCATCAGGTGGAGACAGTAAAAGCAGCATCCAGATAAGGCTTCTTATGTCAATCAGCTTTACAGCTATTGGATTTCACTCCACATCTGAGGATCAAGTCTTATTTCACTGATCACAAACTCTCCTCACAGACTTTCACAACCCAAAACAATACAGGAACTGCTGAGAAAGGAGGGCAAAGCAAAATGACTTTTTGTTTGCCTCATATTTTCCCTTCATTGTTAGAGACTGGAAAACCATTGCCAAGCAAATCTTTCTGCAAGATTTGCAGATACAAAGAGCAGCTCCATCAGAAACAAACTCCACTGGAGAACCAGCCTGTCACACTGCCACTCACTGGCAATTCATTTTCTAATGAACATGGCTTTTATTCAGTATTTTGCTTCCCTACTTCTCTCAAAATGACTGAAAATAAAATATTTAAACTGAAACAAATGCTAATTGCATGTTTTCCTTTGGTTTTAGATATTTATTTAAGGCTCTGCAGGTTGGCAATTCTAACCAGAACTGTGCAAATTCATCACTTTTCCTGACTAAGGAACAACAAATCAAGTTACAGTAGGCTTAATACAACTTGCAACCTACTCATTTTGGGCAGAATTGGACAGATTTATTTTTCTTAGTTTTTGTTTTCTTTTTTCAAATAAATTTTAAGATAATTAGAACTTTTGTTTTCCAGCTGCTTTGCAGAGTGTGGCTGGGAAGCAGTTTGCTCAAATTAACAGACTAAACCAGAATAAGACAGGTCCAGAAAAAACTTCACCAGGACTCCTTTTTTTTGGAAAAAAGTAGGTTTCCAGTCCCAAGCTGTTTACAGAACCTGTGTTATTCTGATGCTGCAACTCAAGTGGGTTCACTACTTGGGAATTTTAAATTGCATCTATCAAGATATGTTCTCCCATAGTGTTGGTATGAATAAATCATGTTCCCAAGGAAGTTTCCAGGCATGCTTAAATGTTCCCAACAACACTGACAAAGCACTAAATCACATCTCTGCTTTCCAGGGATCGTTCTGGGACAATGCTTGAATGGTATTTCCAGACAAAAGCACAAACTGCAGCACCAAGGGAAACACACAGTGAAGTGAGAGAGTTTCAAAAACATCTCTGCCTGCTCATGAATCATAAGTAGGTAAATGAGATTAAAAATCCTTCTGGTTTCCAACCACACCTAGTCCAGGGAGACACCACACTGAGCACCAGAAGGATCAGATTTCCAGTTCCATGAACTAGTGCCAGGTTTTGCAGAATACCTTGTTGCCTACAGTTTCAAACAAACTGGAAAAACAACCTTATTTCTGGGGAGAAAAAGTTACTGAGGACTGATCCTTTCTCTAAAGAAACATATTGCTATTATTATAGAACTGTCTTGTGATTCATTGTGACACTTGATAATTTAAAATACTATTTTATATGAGTAGCAGCAAATAACAGCATATCCACTCATTATTTTGCCAGCTGTTATATTAACAGCTGAACATGTTTATGCTGACCTTGTCTTAAGCCTCTTAGTGCACAAGTCTGATTATGACTTGATACTTCCTCCTTGAGCCCCACCAACTAACAAGAGGCATTTGCTTTCTGACAAAAGTTCTTATTTTCTAAGCTGGTCTCATTAGTGCTGAAATAAGGTATGAAATATCTTCAAAACTGATAGAATCTAAAGAATAAATGGCATTAATTTGGATTATACTTAAAAATATATATATATATATAGGAGCAATTGCAGCAGAGAACAAGGATTTTGAATTTTCTAGTTGGACTTTCCAGCCTGCTATTTGGAATGTATTATAGCTCTGACTTTGCCATGGAAGACTGTTCTAGTAAGCCATCTGTCAGATACTAATTCCTCTGCTGGATAAGCACTTTGGTTATAGTACATGCAGGATTAAAGTTATATTATTTAGGAAAGAAAGGACAGGCATGACAAATGCACATATATAAAGTATATACTTATATAATAGAGATATGAAAGTATCTGTAGTTCAAATGGTATTAGGTATAAAAATGCCATGAGCTATTTTAAAAATGCATATTCACAGATGCAGTGTGAATTCCACTACCACATCCCCAGACACCATGGGAATTACACAAATGTACCCACAGAGACAATAAATGTTGGTTACACCAACAAGGCCAAACTAAGAATAACAAAATTTCTGACACCATGTAATTAGGTAGGCTGCCACTTAGCTATCAGGACTATGTTAAATCACAAAGTCACATCTGTGCCTATTTAAAACGAGGAAGTTTTAAGGAAAACTTACACACAAAGGTCTCCACGTGTGTGCACAAGTCCCCACACTTCGGGCAGCGCAGTTGGTTCCCTCCTTTCCCAGAGCTTCCAGAGCTTGACTTTTTACCACCACCCTCACCAACAGATTTCTAAAAGAGATTTCCAGACAATTAACCCCAAACAATGGAGCTGGTACAGCAGGCATTTAGCAGTGCGCTTATGGAATCAAATAATTTGAATTTTGCAACAGCTGAATGACAAAGTGGCTATTGTCAGGATTTGGAAACATAGAAGAATGTGACATAAACACTTGGAAGTGTTTTACATTTACAAATTATTTACAAATACATCTGCATTTCCCAGGTCTGCCTGTCTTGGATGCCCATGGAAGAGGTATCCCATACCTGCATTAGAGCTGCTTGACTGGCACTAGAACAATAACAACCTCTGTCAACAGTGTTTTTATAGTGTATTTTAATGTTTTAATGCCAGACAAGAAAACAAATCATATTTACAGAGTGTTTTATTATCTCAACTGTGTGGATTCTAAGGGTTTCTGAAGCACAGCTCCTCTCACTTCCTTGGCAGGTGTAGCAATCTATGCTAAAACATGCATTTCAAAGTGCTTGGAAATACTGCATTTTTCACTTGTATCTGTATCTATGGCTTCATTCTCTGATTAATACAAGTTATTATATTTTAGGAAACATAAAAAATCTCTCTTCCCATTTCTAAGGCAGTTCTTCATTTTTTACACCTGTCTTGCCTACTGATTTCTCCTTACAACCCTTTTCAAGAAAAAAAACTCATTATTAATTTATTTTATCTTCTTTATTTTTTAAAAAGTTTAATTGTACCTTCAGAACAGACCTGTGTCACCTGAACAGTTCCTCAGGTTCACAACACAAAGGCAAAGTTATTGCCTGTGAAGTCTAAAAATGTTATTTGCTGACTAAAGAGCAGTTTTATTCTCAGGTAATCATTTATCTGAAGAAGCTGTTTATTAACTATAATTACAGAGAATGACTAGGATAAAAATAGACTACAACTGACTAACAAGAGGTGAGCTCATGTCCTCACTGACTTGTCTTACTTCAGACAAACCAGTTCTAAACCCAGAAACATTTAAAATGTACTTTAAAAAAGTCTACTTGGGAGCACCAGGCTTTTAAAGGAGAATAGCTCTGATTACTACTCTTTCCTGAAATCCTGCTCTTGATTTATCACATCCAATAAAGTTTTCAAGTTTACACTGGGCAAAGACATTTATAAAACTGGGAAAAGCATTGTGGGATGTTTACAAGGTTTATCTCCTAACAAATTCACAATACAATTTATTTTTTCTTCACTGCCAGTTGCAGCAATTTGAGGGATTAGAAATGTCAGGAGTTGGCCAAAATGTCGAGATTAATTTTACGTAAAAAAAAAAAAAGTAAGCGACATGTTACATACATTATTGAAACCCCCAGTTTGTGGAAATTACCTTGCTTCCATCTCCAGAACCATCCTTGCTTGCACCATCCTTTGAAGCAAAATATGCTGGTGTTTCTGAAAAGTTTCTAAGAGGAATTCGTTTTAGAGAACAAGTTTCAAAAGTCCCAAGTTTTCCTAAAACGGGGATGCGTGTACGACCACAAGTAATACCTAAAAAAACAAACAAACAAAAAAGTTAAATACTAAAATACTCCTGTTTTAATTCCATTGCCACCAAATCTCAGAAGTTATTTACTTTAAGTGGAGTTTAAAGGTTTTGGCAACAGAATTCAGCTCTGAATAGGTTTTAATTATCCAAAATAAATTATCTTTACCACATTAATGTTCACCTTGTTGAAAGCTACCTTAGTTGTCCAAAATAATTTCAGGTCCTCTAACATCAGACAACTGAGAGCCTGTTATGGCATGAAATAGGGAACATCCCAGTTATGAAACTGATCCTCAAATGATAAACACAATCAACTTACAGCCTTTATTGTGAGATAATAAACAAAGAAACCTTTGAAGAGTCTCTTTATTATACAGAAATCAGGTGTTTCATACTCAATGACTGCACAGCTGGATTTGGCTTTCACTTGGGAACTCCATTAAAAATGAGTTTCCAGGAATTGGAGGCACCTCTTGGCAACGGGAATTGTGCTGAGGGAAACCGAGGAGCTGTGTCCTATTTGGCACTCACCGAGGGGCCGGCACCGGCAAACTCCGCGTAACCTTCACTTTGCTGAAATTCCTTACTGCAACGTGAAAAAAACCCTCCCTGAGAAACTAAACAGCCTTTTCCTCCTCTTGCAACAGAGGATTGCATTTCATGGCAGGGTATGACGTGAGCCAACATATGCTGTGCTTGTGATTTCAACATCAACAGCAGCCTGGGATCCGTATCTCATCTCTCGCATTTAAAGCGGCAAATTTCTCACTTGGCTCGCTGGTTTTGATAAGGACTCTGTGCCTTACTGACAGCAGAGCTATACAGCAACAATGGCAATTACAGACTTGCTGACAACACACAGTTTTATTGTTATAGGGATGAGAGAATCCCATGGAAAATCCAGAAACTCTTCAAAAAAACCAAGAAAAAGTAAGAGTGGCAAGAGAAGCACAGCTCGTTTGCTCTGAAAGAGGAAACAACAGCAACCAAGAGATGGGAGCTTAGCTGAAAGAGGATACTCTGAAAATTCACCTTGTCACTATAGTAAGAAGGGAGAAAAATAAAGAAGAGGAAACTAAATTTACCAGGAAAACTCTTACAGGCTCTGCAAAGTCACAACAAAGATGACAGTGTCAAATGAGATTTGAAGCTGGTTTATTAACTTGCATGCTGCTTAAGAGTCCCTAACCTGAAGATGACTTGTACTATTTTTAACATGACTAAAAATTCATCTTTTAAAAATCTCCTAACAGCATTGCCTCTGTCTGTAAACATGAGGGAGGAATAGCAATCAATGAGCTTCCCCATTTTAAATTCCTCTGCTGAGTGCCACTGCAACACATTTTAGATTACACAGGGTAAGCTATAAAAACACCACAGAAAACTTGAAAACACTGGCTGGCTCCCAGAAGCAGTTGAGTCTTTCAGTGAATGTGCAGAGAACTGTGAGAGCCCCGTGTGCCAAGTGCACTTGTCAGTAAAGAACAAGCTGTGGTGAGTGTTTACAATGCAATAGCTGTTCTGAGCAGCTCCCTGCCTTGGAGGCTCATTCCTCAGATGGTTCCTTTACTGAGACTTGGCTTAGAAACTGAGAAAAGACCCCTGAAAATCAAACAATGACCACCTCACCTCCCTTGAACAAAACCTGGAGTCACACAAGTAACACGGGGGATTTGGCCTGTGGAGGAAGGCTGAAGCACTAACACAAAAGCTCAAACGTTTCAGTCCTCATTTTAATTCAGAGTGCTCTTGTGAGACAGAGAATGCACTGAGAACTGTATGGGATGAACTATGAAACCTCACACAGCACTGAGTACTGAGCTGTGAAGACTAAACCAGGGAGAAAAAAAATCATATTACTGCTACATCAGCTTGTGGCTAAGCATGAAAAGCCTCATGTGCTTATTGTGAGGTCTGAGTGGTGTTTTTGGACAAAATATCGTTGTATAATTACACAATGAAGCAATAAGAAAGTTATCACCACGACTTCCTTGAGTCAATAAGCCCAGAGGGAGATTTCCAGGGGAAATCAACATTCCAGCTCAATGCCTGGCAGCTGCCACTGAGGGATCCAGCCTCTGAGAAATGTTCCAAAATGTAACATCTGGCAGGATGTGCTCACACACACCTGGCAAGGGGGCTCAGGTGATGTTTTCTTGGAGCACTGGCTTCAAAGGACACGTCCCTAGCTGCTGGCAGCCATGGAACCGATCCAGGGTGCTCGGATTTGTGACTTAAGAAACGATGGGAAGCTCCTTAACACCTTATTAACCTTTAATCGATACTTGACAGAATAAATACTGACTTTTGGGACAAGCCTGGGGGACCTTGGAGGCATCTACTGCTCAGGAAAGTGACAGGGAGACTGTGACAAACTGTCCCACATAACACTCGACTGATTACACTGATCTGTGCACTCTGAACTCACTCAAGTTTGCACCAACCAGCAACAGCAAACAAAGCACCTGGCAGATGACACAATTTAATATAAAAGACACACAAAAGTAAGACACATTTATTTTGCAATGTAACTTTCATTGAAAGCTGATGGATAAACAATTGTATTGCTCTATCTGCATTTTATTCTCATTTGCTCTTTTACATAATCCTTTTGAATCTTAGATCTGACCAAAAATCCCACAAATCTTAAAAAAGATAGTTCTGTAATGAATTCCAAACGGTACTACTTTAAAGTTGATTGTTTCAGAGGGGTTGCATAAGGCCAGACAGGCTGGATTTGAAAGCACAGGTCAGAACCTTTCAGCACAGCTGATATTTGAGATAGAAATGTAAGGGCACCCACAAAGAGTTAACTCACCTCTTAGGGGCAGTAAATGATCTCTGACTCATCAGGCTATTGCTGAGGGTAGAGTAATTGAAAATATTGTTGCAAATGTGGCAACAGAGAGATTTTTCAGCACAATTTGGAAGGGCTCTACCTTTCACCCAAAGCAGCACATGGTTTATCTGCTCTCAGCACCCCCAAGAATACCATGAAAAGGGTAAACGAGGAAAAACAGTGAAAAAGTAACAACCTCCCACAGCCCACAACTTCCAGTGAGTAGCTGGCACAGTCTCGTCCTTCTACCAAGTTGGTAATAATTAATTTTGCTAACTAAGCCCATCTTTATGAGAAATATTTCAAGTTTAGGATACCACAAAGCTAGTAATTTTAATTAGTTAAAGCAATTAAGCCATTTTTAAGCCAGTTAAACACATTTACTCGCACTGCAGAGTAACACACACTGGCCGGCAGCTGCTGAGCATCGCTTCTGCTGAAATAAACTCCATTCTCGCGTTCCATTTCCCCACAGCGAGGGCAAATTCTCCCAAACCCCACAGCTGCTTTACCCCACCCGCACCGCGCGGGTGACCCCAGCAGACGGTTAAAAGGAGGGAAAAAAGGGGAAAGGCCGCCGTGTCCCGCCGCTGTCACAGCGCGATAAGGGCAGCGCCGGGGCCGGGGCTCCCTCAGGGCCGCGGCCCGAAGGGCCCGACCCGCCGGGCCCGGGGAGGGAAGGCCGGAGCGCGGTTACCTCTGCGGGCGGAGGGCAGCGTGGAGCCGAAGAGGCGGGCGGCGGCGGCGCAGCTGTGGCAGGCGGACATGGTGCAGCGGCCGCGGGCCCGGCCGGCTCCCCCCGCCGCCGACAAGGCCTCGCTGGCGACGGTCCGGCCCCGCCCGCCCCGGTAACGCCCCCGTGACGGCACGGCGCATCACCGCGGGACTGCGGATCCCAGCGGGCATCGCGCCGCAGCGCGCCCCGCGTGAACGCACTCGCCGCGCGGGGCGTCATGGGAAGTGTAGTCCCAGCGGTGAATGGGTGCGTAGGGGGCCGCGTGGCATTGTGGGAAATGTAGTCTGCGCCCGGCAGCGCCCCCCGACTCTCTCGGTCTGTCCCGGGCGCACCGTCCAGGTGTGTTTATTCCCGCTGATTCTGCCCTTTAATTTCTCTTTCCAAATGCGATATGAGAGGAATATCTCCCTTAGCTCACAGAAATGGGGTTTTTTAAAGGCGTTTCGTGACACGATCAGGCTGAGACGAAAGCAGAAAAACTTCAGGCAAACTGAAGCGATTTTGAGAGCGAATAGAAAATGATGCCGCGTGTTGTGGAGTGGTCTTCAATCAGGGACGAGCACTGTATAAATATATATTATCTAATGAAGTGTATCCTTTAGGCATGCCTTACAGAGAACACACCTATTACTGCAGGAAACTATAGGTCTGTTTCTTTCAGCTCACCTTCAACTCTATTTATTACATACCAATTAAACGGGGCTAATTGACTCCACCTGTTCATTAGAGGAATGACTCAGTATCACCTGTCGCCCTCCCCAATTAACCTGAGCTGCCCCGCAGCGAACAGATTGCCCGAGAAGCTGCGGCCCATCCCTGGAAGTGTTCAAGGCCAGGTTAGACGGGGCCTGGAGCAACGTGATCTAGTAGTCCCTGACCGTGGCGGGGTGGAACAAAACGAGTCGTAAAAAGCCCTTTCCAACGCAAATTATTGCATTAATTAACACAGCGGGCACGTGACTTCCGCCTCAGTAGCGATGGCGCCCACCTCGCTCACTTCCGCCTCGGTAGCGATGGCGGCGGAGCTGTTTCCGCTCCGCCCACGCCCCGCCCCCGGGTCACGTGGGCAGCACGGCGCAGCACCCGGAAGTGGCGGCCGGCGGGTGCCCCCGGCTGGGCGCGCGGGGCGGGAGGGGCAGAGCGGCGGCGGCCCCGGTGCTCCCGGTCCTGCTGCTCCCGGTCCTGGTCCTCGTTCCCGGGCCCTGGTCCTCGTTCCCGGGCCCTGCCAGCCGGTGAGCGCCCAGCAGCCATGGGAATGGCGGGGGTCTCGCTGTGGAGACGGGCCTGCCCCTGATCTCAGCGCCCCGCACCGAGGAGGGAGCTCTGAGGGGCCGGGTGGGCGCTGAGGCGAGCGCGGCGGTCTCTGCTCCTCGGGACAGGCTGCGCCGGGGGAACGGGGGCTGTGCGGGGCGGGGATGTCTTTTGGGCTCTGGAGTGGGGTCCTTGCGAGCCCTGAGGGAGGGAAGGGACAGGGTCGGGACGCGGCCCCGCAGGGAGCCCAGAGCGCCCCTGGGGGCTCCGTTTGCTGGGGGTCTCTCAGGGGAAGGGGCTGCCTCAGCCTGGGCTGCAGAGGGGAAAGCCTGAGCTGAGGCTGCGGGGTTTTGTCCCCTTCTCCCTGCAAAGCTGTGGAGCCAAATGTGGTTGAGGAGGGGGAAGGAGCAGGGGCTGGTGGGCAGCGTGGGGCAGGGTTGGTGGGAGCAGTGCTGGGGGAGAGGGGAAGGTGCTGCTGCCACATCCCAGTTACCCATCAATCTTCTTTCTCATTGTCTTTTCAAATCAATAATGGATGGAGTATGTCATTAGTGTAGTGGAATAACTCACAGGGAGACTATTACCAAGTGCTCTGAGCACATCCATAGGTGATTCTTCCAGAGGAGTGGTTTTTAAAAGGTTAATGTTCTTCAGGTTGTTTAGTTTTACTGAAAATAAAACTTGGGTGTTTAGAGGCTGCTCATAACCAGCATCAGGCTCTTTGTGGTCTGAGTTACCTTCAGTAGCTGAATCCTTGTTTTGAGTTCATGGTTCAGCTTCTCTGTGGCTGGAAAGCACATGTAGTTGTTGTTAATGTGAGTATTTGTGTGTACAAATTTAATGCTGCATTTCTGTGCAAAGGAGGAAAAAAACCCCATTTCAGTAAGAGGGCAAGTTTCCTCTTGCCTGGAAAGAAAGGCAGCCCTTAGGAGTGGCAATCACAGATGCTCCTTCAGAAGAAAGCTGGTGGAAATCAGCCCAGGTGTTAGTGATCAGCAGCTCACTTCCATAAGTGGTAACAGGTGAACTGGGAAGTTCCAAATTTGGGTCTCAGGTGGACTCTAAACTGGCTGTGGTACCAGACAAGGTACAGGGCCAGCACAAAGTCCACCTGCACGGTGCCTTTTCCTTACCAGCTGTAGTGGCACAGCTCCCAGCCCCCAGCTATTAGCTTAAGGGTGCTGAAAGACTGAGGTGGCAGAAGCAGTGGGGTGATCACAGCAGGAAGAGGCTGCCAACCCTCTCTGGCAGCCAGGGTGAACAGCAGGAAGAGTCTGTCCCTCTCTGGCGCCTCTGTGTCCCTGCAGGACCTGACTGTGACTTCTGCTTCTTGGCCCTGCCAATGTAACAGTCCAAGATAATGTGTGTTTTAAGGCATCTCCTGTAATTTGGCTGCCACAGTTTTGTCACACTGTCGTTTTCTGAGGAGCTTTTAGGAAGCCACTGATGTGTGGTTATGGAATTAGTGTGAGCCCCCGTGGTTTCCTCGCTCCAATGACTGCAGGCCCCCTGCCCAGGAAAGCATCCTTGCACCAGCTCTGCTTTGCAGCTTCTTGGAATAGACACTTTTTACCCTAGCTGTAATTTTACCTGCTGGCAGACTTTGATAGAGAGCAGAACAGTTGGTGCAAGCACCAGAGTGAAACCACACAAAATTTAAACAGCAGCCACAGCTGAACATCCCACCTCAAACCTTTGAACATGGGAGGTGCAGCACGTGTTCTGTGGAAGGTGTGTGTGTTTGCAATTTAGAAAGTACTTTCCCTTTTAAAATTAATATGTTCTGCACTTGGAAGAAGGCAAATGAAGACTGAAAGGTGAGGAAATTGTAGCTCACTGTTAATCCAGCTGTAACCCAATAAACTGGTTAAGCTGTCCACCAGCAGCTCTCCTGCAGGGACAAAAGAATTGGAGTGACTTACAGAACACAACGAGGTTTTATTTTATGAAGAATTAAGAAACAAAACCTATTGATTTAGACTTGGCAACTGTTAAGTAACAAGAGCAAAAGTTTCTTTGTTTTTCTATGCTCGGTGCTGTGTGTGAATGCATGAAAATAATCTCCCAAGGCAGCTGGCTCTCAGGGTGAAGCTATTGAGTCTGCAAACTTCAGAAGTGTTTGATGCTATTTGTTGTATAAATGGAAGCTAATGGTCTCTTGCTGCTTAAAAAAAAAAACCCAAACAGTTAAATCTTGGAGCTACCTCAGTGTTTATTACTAATTAATGGAGTATTATAAGACACTCATTATGTATGCTTGGACATTCTGGCTGGGGAGTGAATTAGTGGCATTCCTGTGTGGATCCAACTCAGAATAAATTTGTGCTGTATTAATTGGTGTGCTTCAAGGATTTCTTCATTGGTAACTCCTGACAAGAGCCTGCTTCTGTGTGGACAGAATTAAAATTTCAAGGATTTTCTGTAAATTAAGCCTCGGATCAGGTGATGTTCCTGATGTGCTTTGGGACTCGTTTGGGTCAGTTATACTCAGATGGAAAAACGTGACCTGAATACTGAGTATGTTCATGAAATAATGTCTGTGGTGTGAATTCCTGAGTGAATTGTATGAATATTTATTAGCTATAAACTTGGAGTGCCTTATCAATTTAAAAGAAACCAAGAACGTGCTTTAGGTTTTGAAGCCACTTACAGCCTGCAACACAATTGACTTTCTCTGCAGCTGTCACACGGGAATGCTGCTACAGAAGCATCATCATTTCATAATGAGGTTGGTGCAGTAAGGCAGTCAGGTGACTGCCTCTTGGGAGAATAATTACATGCTTTGATGAAAAGTGAGCAAAAGTGAACTTGGTGTGAGTCAGAGGTAGTGCCATCAACTGATAAGAGCAAATCAGCCTGCACTGCTTTATTTACATAGCACAGCTTTGGAGAGCTGCCCACGGTG
Source organism: Hypocryptadius cinnamomeus (assembly GCA_013400635.1). Lineage (NCBI taxonomy): Eukaryota > Metazoa > Chordata > Aves > Passeriformes > Zosteropidae > Hypocryptadius > Hypocryptadius cinnamomeus. The sequence goes on from VYZP01013211.1 coordinate 61,099, forward strand.
AAACTGTGCTATTGATTTCTCATTCTCTCTCTTTTTCAGGCTGACCCAAACTGAGTTTTTTCTAAACATCATGGGAGAGATTAAAGTCTCTCCTGACTATAACTGGTTCAGAAGCACAGTTCCTCTTAAAAAGGTATGTACATCTTGTGGGTGAAATATCTCCTCTTGTGTTTTAGGGGGAGAGACTCAGTGTGGTTAATGCAGAGCAGTTGTGGCTGTGCTGCTGAGCTGCTTTATCTCCTGAACTGTTGTCCCACATATCATGTGAGTGCATGAAAGCACACCCTTCATCTTCCCATGCTTCTTGGAGGTCACTTCTGCTGTGCTGGGGAGCAGAGACTCCCAGCTGTGAGCCATGGCAGCAGTACCTGCCATCCTCGTGCCAGCCCTGCCTGAGGAGGGGGCTCCAAGGGAGTGCTGTGTGCTGGGCATCACATGTGTGGCCTCTCAGAGCTGCCTGGGGGCACTGGACTGAGCTGCCAGAGCCACCTCCAGTGTTCCTCCATTGTCCTCAGGCCAAAGCAATGTCCAAAGGCACCTTCCCAGCAGTCAGGCAGGCTCCTGAGAGTGGGAATGTCCTTAACCATGGGGGAAAAACCCAGACAGTTTCTTCTGCTTAATCACACTGTCCAACCACTTTCTCCTCTTGCTTGGATTTCCCCACTGCCTTTCACAGGAGAATGTTTGAGGTTCTGCCAGCTTCTGCTCTCTACGTGCCGGGTGGCAGAGGGCATGCAGTGCAGTGTGTCACTCCTGACCCAGAAAAGCACTGTGTACCTTCTGCAGGTCAGGCTTGCTGGGGCTGTGGTTACAGAGTCTGCAGCAGCCCAGACTGTGCCAGGCAGAGGGACAGCCCTGCCTTTACACCCTGCTGCTGTAGCACAGTCACTGCTGTGGCTGTACAGGCTGAGCAGCAGTGTGCTGTCTAGCCCCAGGTGTGTTATAGTTTGATTTTGGGCTAAGCTGACTTTGGTGTTGCTCTCTTATCTGCATGACTGTGTGGGCTGCAGAAGCATCTTTAGGGAAGGGCTGTAGCATTCTCATTAAGTTTTGCCTTTCTGTCCTGCAGATAAGAAAGGTGCATTGCTGCTGACCCCACGTGCTCTGTTGTTGCCTTCAGGCAGCGCCTCACTGGGTCACCAGCAGAAAGATGTGTGGGTGCTCTGAGGCTCTGCTTGGTGGGATGCAAGGTGGTGAATGGAAGGAGCTGGAGGTTTTAGTTCCAAGGAAACATGGTTCTGCTGCAGCTCAGTGCCAGCCACTGCCTTCAGCTGCTGCCAGTGCTCAGGGTTTCATAACTGGGGACGTGTGTAAGCTGAAGCTGATGGTGACCTGCTGACCTTCAGCCTCGGGAATGCCTTACCCTCCTGAGTGCTTCTGTCTCCTCAGAAGGCAAAGGATGCCACAGGGCTGAATGTGGGGTATGAAGAAATAAATAAACTAGTCCTGGTTATTGGAGAAAGAATTTTTATTAGCTATAAACTTGGAGTGCCTCACTCAAATTGGCCAAAGCCCAATTTGAAAATGCAATTAGTCTCTGAAGTAGTCTTTGGGAATACATTTGCCTGCATTACCCCCCCAGAAGTGCAAAGGATGTGCAGTACAGAGGAGGGAATGACCAGCCTTGGTAACTGCTGTCAGATCAACCTAAGGAAGCAGAGCCAGAGCAGTTTGTTTGAGAATGTGCTGAGATATTTCTTCTGACAGGCACAGGAAATGCACAGCTCCTTCCTGCCCTGGTCAGATATAGGAAGTACAGCACAGAAAATAACATTTTTTAACCAAATCTCCTGCTTTGCCTGTGTGCCTGCATTTTCATACAGCACTTGCTCTTATCTGAGTCCTTCCTAAAAGTTTTCATCAAGGGACACCCTGGCCCTGCTAAAAAGTTCTGCTCTTTGTTTTGAGGCAGCGCAGGTTTTACCTTCTGTGTGAACTGTAGCTGATCTTGATTGATCAACAAGAACAAGAAAAAGGTTGGTGACCTCCCAAGTCAGGAGTTAACCAAACTGCTGCCTACACAGCTCAGGAGCTGGAGTTAAACTGTCCAGCATGTGGCTAGAAATTAACCAGAACAAGTGCTTAAACCATTGGTTCACTGTCTGGGCTCAAGGAAAGAAACATTATCTCTCAGCCTCAGCTCTCTTGGCATGAAGTAACTTTGGTGTTGTTTTTTCAAAGACTGTGATGTGCCTTTGGAAATACTCCTAAAGGTAAACTTGGTAGTAGCCACCCTGAATGGATGCAGCATTGCTGATGGAATTACAGCTGAGAACAGCAAGGCCTTGGAGCCCAGGGGGTGTGTGCAAGGAGTTGTGGTGGGGATTGGGAGGGCTTTTGTACAAGGTTTATGTTTAAATGGTTTCAGTGGTCTGGAGGCTCTGGTATGCAATCTGGTTTTTTTTATAAAGACTTTAGAAAACAATATTACCATGTGATTCCTCACATGCTCCCAGAGCCTGAAATACTGGCTTTATTAGGAGCAGATTTGTTAGTCAAGCAAATCTGATTTGTGATACACTGTTCTCCTCTGATTGCTGAGAAGCTTAACTGCTGGGTTGGAAAAGCAAATTGTGCTTGTATATTACTGTTCAAAAAGCTATAAAATCTTGATATAGAGGAGATGCATTCTGGCTGCTTGACTCAGGCTTTCCCCAGAGGTTTGTGCTTGTTGATCTGGTACAAGATGCAGCTTTGCTGGGTTGTGGAGTTGAAAGAACATCAGGAGAGTAGAAGCAGTTTCTGGTAGAACAGGCCTTGTCAAAACAAGTCAGGCTTTGGTGCTGCTAGAAAAGAAGACCCAATTTTTAACACTTCTGAAGGCACTAATTTTGCTAGGACTTGTGGTACTGTATGAGGAGCTGCTCATTAAGGATAGCACCTCGTGTGTGAGTAATCTCCCTCAGCCAGCTCTGTGTCCTGGGCAATCCAGAAGCTCCTGAGATGCTGCCAGGTGATGGAAGCATTTTTCCCTCCAGGTCAGCCCTGCAGTGCTGCTGTGGGAGTTGTGTGTGTCTCTGTTTCTGGCAGGCAGCTGTAAGTGTTTCAGATCAATAATTTGTGGTGCTAGCTGCTTAATTCCGCAGGCCTGCGTGGTTCCAGGCCTGTAACATCTTCTGTCCATGGATGCAAATATCAATGGTTGTTTAAAAAGCTGTCCCTGGGGCAGTGCTGGCTCTTCCAGCCTCCAGCTGCTGCTCTTGGTACCCTGAACTGACCTCCTGGGTCTCTCCTGAGCATGGTGGCTCCTTTCCTGATGTGCAGTTCATTATCCAGCTTATGTCACAATGCACAAAATATTCTGTCTGATGGTGTGGCCACAATTCTGTTCCAGCTGTACCCACATTGTCATTCCAGTTAGAAAACAGCCTGAAAGCTATTGTGAAGAAGAGTAAAAGAAGGTCTTAAGTATTACAACATTTACTAGAAGTTGGAAATTTCTAGAAGCCGTCCTGGAAGCTGGCTGAAGAACCTCACTTGTCTTGTGTTTCTTCTCCCCTCTGTGCCTCTCTTTCCAGATAATAGTAGATGATGATGACAGCAAAGTCTGGTCACTGTATGATGCAGGGCCAAGGAGCATTCGCTGCCCACTCATCTTTCTCCCTCCTGTGAGTGGGACTGCAGATGTGTTTTTCCAGCAAATTCTGGCACTGACTGGATGGGGCTACAGAGTTATTGCTGTGAGTATGTCAAAGGTGTACTTGTGCTTGTTGTTCTGGTTAGAGGTTGGATAATGAACTTCTTAGTTTTGACTCGGGGAATCCACCAAAAAACTTCATGCTGAGTTGCACTGCAGAGTAGTTAGCATATGGGTCCAGGCTGGAATCTGCTCTATGTCCACAGCAGCATTTACCAAAACCTTGTTGACTTCTCAGCCTCCTTTTCTCCTTGGGTGTCCTGGACAGAAGTATTTTTTGCCTCCAGCTGTATCTTTGTTAGCCCTGAGGCAAACACATGAGTTAATTCAGGGTTTCCATGTTTTCCTTTGGGATGGTGGATAACATGGTTCTTAGACTCTATAATAGCTGCAGATTCACTCCTTAAATCCTACCAGCCTGCTCTTCTGGGGCTTCTCAGCTCCTAGCTGAACTGAAGTGTTGATTTGTACAATATATTAACCAGCCTGGCTTTAGGAGTACCACTGTCTTTTGCAGCAGTTAATGACTTCATTTTCTGTTACATGCTACAAAAATCACTTAAGAACCATCCCAGCCTCCCCTGCCACTGATCCCAGAGTGAGGCAATGCTGCACTTTCCCCAGCAAACTGCTCTGTGGCACTTGGTGTGTTTCTGTGTAACTGAGGGGGAGGTGTTGGCACCCTCAGCCTCTGGGGACCTTGAAGAGGAGCTTCATAACATGGGAGAGGCAGGGCACTGTCTTGGAACCTTTAATGTGAGAACTGGTACAACTTTGAAGCAGATTGATCTCAGCCAGGTTTTTCTAACTTTGTGCTATTTTAGTTGCAGTATCCAGTCTACTGGGATCACCTTGAGTTCTGTGATGGATTCAGGAAACTCTTAGACCACCTTCAGCTGGATAAAGTGAGTGCTCCAAGGCAGTGGACAAATTGTTGTAATAAAAACCTGATGTTTGAAACAGTCTCATTTAAGAGCCAGTGCAAAAAATAGGATACAAAAATACAGCCTATAAATAAAGAGGCTGTGTTGCAATTTCACATTTGAAACTAGTTTATTTTTGAAGGTGAATGCCCTTGGAAATTGTCATACTTGGCCTGAATTCAACTGCTATTCCAGGCCTATTAAACTGTATGGGTTAACTTCATTTTTTGGGAGATCCTGTGGAAGTTATCCTTCCTAACTCACATAGTACAGAACACCACAGTCAAATCTGTTGGGCTGGAATAGCTATAGAGAACAAAGTGAAATATTTGGGTTTTTTCTTAAGCTTGATGAACACAAAGAAATTAGCACTGCGAGTCTTTGGGAAACATTTCCTTTTGTTAGTATTTATCACATTTATATTGCACATAAAACCAGGAGATGAATGGAACAGTGATTCTTTCAAAAAATGGGTTATAAGGACAAGGTAAACTTGAATGACCTATTTTTGTAATGAAACACTCTGCTCAGAGGTCACATTTCATCATCTGTTTGTTTTTTTGGTTTTTTTCCCCTTGCATTAGGTTCACCTTTTTGGAGCTTCTCTGGGAGGCTTTCTGGCTCAAAAGTTTGCTGAATACACACACAAATCTCCCAGAGTCCAATCTCTGATCTTGTGTAATGCCTTTAGTGACACTTCTATTTTCAATCAGACGTGGACAGCAAACAGGTAAAGAAGACAGACAAGCAAGCAGACTCATGGCATTAATTTTTTTTGCAATGAAATGCCACATTGATTAGTTGGATATGTTTCTAACGTGATTCCAGCCTGGGGAGGGAGGTGTGGGATGGAATACTTGTGACTTTTAAAAGCACACCACAAGGAGAATAGAAATGTTAACAATTCAGAGTGTGGAATTAGACAAATTGTTCTGTGATCCTCTGTGGATGTGTGGTCAGATTTAAGAGGTCTGTCTGTTATCTAACAAAACCATTTAGAGCAAGAAGAGTGTTGTTCACCATGTTTAAAGTATACTTTTGCCATGTAACTAGAAGTTTCTTCAGGGATTTAATCTGAAGTTAAAACACAAAGCCTCTGCAAGGAAAGAAAGCATTTACAATACAGCATCTTGATGTTGAGTCCTTGGTGCTTAAAGATATTGTTATATCTTATTTTTGTTTTAGCTTTTGGCTGATGCCTGCTTTTATGCTGAAAAAAATTGTCCTTGGGAATTTTGCATCTGGTCCTCTAGATCCTGAAATGGCCGATGGGATTGATTTCATGGTGGACAGGGTAGGTGTGCTCTGATGGCTGTGGTGTCACTCTGTAGTTACTGACTGGGAGGCTGGAGAGATTTCTGCTGCTTTCTTCATTCACTGACCCAGGAGGGAGGAGTGGGAGGTGAATCTTTAGCAGGTGTTGATTGTCACAGCAGTTTAACTGATTCACTGACCCTCTACCTTAGTTCTGTTTATTTGTGTCAATCAAGAGGAGTTAAGGAACTGAGGTGGAAAAGGAGAAAATGCTGGGATATATCTGTAGGCCATGCTCTGGGGGCAGGAACAACTCATGGAATGTGGTTTAGGCATTTGTCTCCTGCAGAGTAATACTAAATTGGAATTACAACCTTCATCCCTTAAAACTATCTTCTCTTTGGCTGTATTATTAATATTGCATTAACTTCCTGCAGTGAAATATGTTGTTAATCAGTGTTTCTCTCTACTGCAAGCTGGAGAGCCTGGGCCAGAGCGAGCTGGCCTCAAGACTCACCCTCAACTGCCAGAACTCCTACGTAGAACCTCACAAAATCCGAGACATCCCTGTAACCATTATGGATGTAAGTGAATCTCAAATTTTTAATTAAACACTATTTCCTCCCTTTGGCAGGTGGAGCCACCCTATTCAGTCAGCAACTTAGCATTTGCAGCATGTAACTTCCTATTTAGAGAAGCCTTCTGCTGACTGAGCAACACTGTGACTTTTCTGTGCTGCGTTATGAATTAGATATTCTGTGCCATATGTTTCAATATTACAGTATTGGCTTGCTAGCTGTCAATGCCCAGGTTTGCTTGTTTTCTGTTTCATTAACACTATTCCACAAAGAAGCTGAGGCTCTCTTCTAGGAGCAGCATGCAGCCAATCTGATATAACAACAAAATCTGAGGTTCAGAACTCACTGCTGGGACTTGTTCCACAGGTGTTCGACCAAAGCGCGCTTTCAACGGAAGCAAAAGAAGAAATGTATAAGCTTTACCCTAATGCCAGAAGAGCTCACCTCAAAACAGGAGGCAACTTCCCCTACCTCTGCAGGAGTGCTGAGGTCAACCTGTACATTCAAGTGAGTTCCTGAATTCAGTCTATGAAGGTGTTTAGCCACAACAGCAGAAGGAAACTCCTGTTGAGCTTCTTTTGTTACTTAACTTCCCTGTGTGCTCTGTGCTGCTGATACCAAAGGGCAGGGCTGGGAGCAGCTGTGTCCATGCTGGGCCAGCTTTGGGGGTTTTCTGTCTCTGAACTCTTGTACTCCAGAGCTGTGGTTTCACCCTCACAAAAGTTACTCAGAAGGAATGTTTCTCTTTTACCAAAGCACTGTGCTCCTACACCTGTCTCAGTGTTATTTCCCGTGCCCAACAGATCCATCTGCTGCAATTTCACGGCACCAGGTACGCAGCCATTGATCCCTCCATGGTCAGTGCAGAAGAGCTGGAAGTCCAAAAGATCAGCCTCCACACCAGCAACGAGCAAGAGGAGCAGTAGGCTTGGGAGTGCCAGTGGAACAGAGGCATTGGTTTGGTGGTCTTCCCGTGTACAATCAACTGTTCCCACTCTGCCTTTTCCCTTGTGTTAGCCGATTATCACTGTGTGATTCCAACAGGATCAACAGTCGGTGAACTACCCGTGGACAGCAACCTCCAGCAGTGAAATGGGATAGATCTGTTTAATTTTTAGTCTTTGGATTCAAGGAAGCATCTTAGAAGACTACACTTTTAAAAATAAAAGACATTTTTTCTACCAAAGTCTTCACTGTATCATGTTCTTAAGCAGAACGGTATTTCTTTTTATATTTTTCACTCGGCTGTATATATTACCACATGCAGATTGTGTACTTATAAGCTGACATATATTTTTGTTGAATATTTGATTTAAAAGATGTTTAAGTGTCAATATTGCCATCACTTATTTGCTTCGTTCATTGTGTTGTAAGTTAGTTTGTTTCTATTTGAAATAAAGCATTTGAATTTTTAACTTTCTTGCTGCTTAAAAATGCTTTTCAATAAAACTTCACTTTCAGCAAGTGCCTCTTGTTTTGACTCCAAGAAAACAGCAGCTGAGCTCCCTGCAGTCCTGGTTTGCCTCTACAAACACCTCTGGAAAAGAAGAAAACCACCACCACCTGCTTGAATTCCTCTCAAGCTTTAACTATAAAGTTGTACTGGTTAAGCTCTAAGAAAAAATGCTGTAGTGTTTTTTTTAATAAAGATGACAAGATATAACTTGCAACTTTAAAGGGTAAAATCTAGATTTATTGAAATACAGACATTATTTTCCCCTTGAGATGCTGTAAAAATAAGTATGGAGGATTACATGTCAAAAGATGTTTTGAAAAGGTCAGAGTCACCTATTTGATTTATAAACATACATGTTAAATGTACATTTATAAACAGCATATGTTAATATTCTTCTCAAACTTTTTGTGAGGAGTCAAAGCATTAAAGATCACAACCCTTCAGGTTCCAAAAGGACCAAAGAGTAGCTTTGATTTTGCTTAAGTTCTCTTCTTATGGTGGGAATGTATGGACATGCCTAAGACATGAGACACCCCCACAAATAAGGTAAGTAAAGAACATTCCTGAGAACAAAGCCTTTGCCCTCATTAACTTAAGAACTTGACAATTGAAAATTTATATACAAAACTGTGCTGTAGACAAGTTACAGTAGAACTGTAATATTTCCTGATGCAGTATGCCAAGTAAGGCTCGCTCACCAAACTCATTACAGTGCCCAGACCATTTGAAATTGCTGATAAAAATCTCCCTTCTGTGTAGAGGCGTTTTTGACCATCACCATTTGTTTTACCCTTGTCATTTCCTGTCCAGAAGGGTGCAGCAGTGCCAGCAGTTTGTGACAAGAAGCCCTTAGGTTGCATCTGCCTTCTCTCAGCAGCAGAGAAGTGTTTCTCCTGTAGCTGTGAAACCAGCTGAGGATGCTCTTGGTGTTACATTGCTGTGCACTTCCGTGGAGAGGTGGAGTCTGCATTTGCTTTTTTCCTGATACTTTCTGTAAGAGAGAATGATCTGCTGCACAGAACAATAAAGCCATGGCAGGATCTGTTCATTTATCAAACCTAAGAGAAAGAGATTACATGTAATGGAAGCAAGGGGGCAGAGCAGGTGCTTTCAGCTCATGTGAGCTGGCTGCACTGAAGTTTTCCTCTATATATGTTGTCTAAGCACAGAATTTGGGTAAATTAATTCAAATAATGCTCAGTGTGCATTATTTGAAGGAAGGCAAAAGTATTACCTGCTAAATCTCTTCTCCCAATCCCCACCAGGCCTTCATACAGTCCCTTGATTGGATTTTCTCCTGCAGTGATCACACCATGGAGCCAGATCAGCAACATTCTGTGGCCGTGTTCCCTGTAGCTTTTAGTGCCTGGCAGGATCAAACCACAGATGAAATCCCACACTCAGAGTGCACGGCCCTGACCAGAGCAGATTTCTGCCCTGGTGGGTTTGCACACCCCTCCCTTCTCTCTGGGTTTTACTAGGAGAGTGTAAAGCATGGTTTTAATTCCTGGTTGTGATGTGATTGCTGGATTTGTGTGGAACTTAATGGAGTGGCTATGGCTGAGCTTGGGTTTGTTGCACAGCCTTTTGTAGCAATACAGATTCTGCCTTCAGAGCACAGCTTGGCCCCTTGCTCATCATCCAAACTACAGAGTTCTTGAAACGGCCAGAACCATCAGTGATCTGTTTCTGACCCTCAGACCCTGTTTCTGCTAATGTTTTTCTTAAATTCTAAAGAATTCACTTCACTGCCTTATTGCTACTCAAAAGAAAAAAGTAAAACCAGCAAGTTTCTTCTGTTCTGTAGAACAAGAATTGTAGCAAGAACTCACAGGCCTGCCAAATGTCTCCTAAGGAGTGAGCAAAGAACCACTAATTCCCCTGCTTGTGTGCTTTATTCCTAGACAAATTACAGAGTGTAGGTACTTCCACATTCAGTAAAACCAGAATTTTAACCTAATCTTTTGGTTGCTTCAAATAAACCAACTGGTTTTCTTCATGCTTTGCTCTTACTGCACCTTTATCTCCTAGAAACAAAGTCCAAGGAAAGAAAGGAAAATACCTGGGAAGCTTTTTTTATACCTGTCCATTGTTGCTCAATGGCCCTAACGTGGTCATCTGTGAATTTCCAGTAATGTGCCAGCTTCTTCCATTCCCCGGGTTTGAGGTACTTAGTGGCTAATCTCCACATGACTGAGCGAATGTGCTGTGTTTCCAGCCTGTGATCCTGCTTAAAGGTCAAGTGCTTTGCCACCCATGAGCTGGAGTCGCTGTTCAGGTTGTCCTGCAGAGCCAGAACAGGGGTGGGTGTTGCAGCAGTGCCTGTAGTTCTGCAGCCTCCCACATCCTCAGCTCTGTGGTCCCTGTGACTTCTTTCTGGCACAGCTCATTTTTTTATTCCCTTTATTCTCTTTTCACTCTGTGCTCATCAGGGTTAAAACACCATTAATGGCCACTTCACTGTGGAAGCCCATGTGGATCACGATTTGCATTTCTACATTCCTGTTTATCTGGGGTTTGGGGCAGAATCATTTAATTAAATCTGCTTCCCTGCAACATCAGCTGTGCCCACAGTGCTTACATGCCAGGCTGCATGACATTCTCTAGGGATGCATGGGAAGCCAATGCAAGGGCCTGATACACTGAGCATGACTCCCTGAGCCTGAGCCACAGGCACCTGAGCCACAGGCACTCCTTTCCTTCCTTTGCTTTCCCCTCTGGAGCATTGCTATGGGAGGACAACCAAAATCTTAAGAACATGCAGGGGATGTGACATTGGGCTGTACTTTCAGCTCACTCTGCTCAGCTTTGTTTGGGCACAGGCTTGGGGTAGGCAGGGTTTCAGAGGGGAGATTGGGGCTGAGAGGCTGCACTTTGAGGGAGAAGTTGCATGACTCCAACAAGAGCTGTCTCCTTCCACTGCCGAAAAACTCTCAAAATCCCATTTTGGTGACCTGAGGCCAAGCATTTTTTCACTCAAGTCCTTCAGCTTCTCCTTCTGGGAAAAGGAACTAATTCTATCCCTTTGGGAGCAGCTGTTAAATAATTTTTGGAAACCCCTATTCCCAGCAGTGCCGCCTGGGATTTCTAACAGCAGAGGCCTTTTTAAACAAAGAAAGCCTTAAGCAGATGCTGTTGGCATGGTGAGGACTTCTGTTTTTCTTAAGTAAGGGGATGAAAATAGAGGTCAGGCTGTCACGGGATGTCCTGTATTTCTTTTTCTTTGACAGCTGGTATGTGGAGTCTCAATGGAGAGGAGAAAGCACAGGGGCTGTTATGTAAGCTGCTCACCTTCTTCCATTTGTAAAATCGATCAGCTTTGATAATCATGTCCACCAAGATGATGTGATTGCCTCGGGCAGCAACATCCAGAGATGTTTTCCCTTGCTGAAATTAGAAAGGAAAAATGAGCTGGAAAAGACTTTGCACCTTAGGAGGTACAATCTCCACGGGCACCCAGCATCTGCAGCAGCTGGCACATGGGCTATTGAAGAATGCACCCACCAGGACCTGTTCTACACCTGTGAACTTCAGATGTGAGCTGGTGTCAAGCTCCTGCATTCAGGGCATGGGGAGTGGTTTTCCAGGCTCTGCAGCATCTCCTCTGTTGCTACAAGGGATCTGCCTATTTTGCAGGAGCCACTGGAAAAGCTTCACCCACCAACTGGAAAAGCTGCAACCCACCAACATGAGAGCAACCATCAGAGAACCAGCTCAGCTCTGCAGCCCAAGGTATTTTACAGCCTTTTGCACAGCAGGTTTGCTGACACATGAAATCAAAGTGATTTATACAACCTCATTAACTTTACAGGCTCCAGATACACATGATTAAAAATGGTCTCCTAGGAGAAGCACAGGCTGATGAGACTATGAAAATGTGGCTGTGTTCCTTTCATGAATATGATTTTGGATTGGGCAGGGGGAGATTTGCATTTCCACCTAAAATCAGAAGGCAGAAAAGAATGAGACTTGAAAGTTGCATGAAGGCAAGTGAGCCAACCCAGGCACCAGGCATAACAGGAAGAACAGTTCTAGCCTCAGATGTGAGCAGAAACCCAATTCCATACAGGGAAGTGTGAATGTGTCCCCTGTGCTGAATGTCACTGAAAAGTGACAAACATTCAACTCAGCTGAAGGCCAGTTCAAACAGGTGCCTTCAGGTCTGCACTTGCTCTAACCCACTGCAAATGGCAAACACTATTTTAATCCCTGCCCAAGGGCCTCTAGCATTTTTGGGCACATACTACATTTTCAGGGCTCTTGAAATTCATTCTGTTGGTTTTACTAGATGCCAAAAGCCCCAGAACTGTGCCAGATCTATACCAAACAGATCCTTTCAACCTATTAGAATATATGTGCTGTAATTTTTCAGCTATATTACTTACCATGATTTGAGGAAATCTTTGATATTACTGTTCATGATAGTACAAGTAGAAGGAACTAGAACAACTTTGAGAAAGAAAGCATTGTTCATTGTGTTATCTATTTTCTACCTGTCTAAGAACCAGTCACTTATATCCTGGAAAACACATCAAAAGAACCTACTCAGCTGTGTTTTAAGGGCTTATCCCTGGAAATACCTAAATTTTAATATTACTAGCCTTCCTTGAACATTACAAAAAACATTAGCAAAAACCATCTATGTATATTTTCCCTCCATACTCCCACAGAACCTGTTTCACCCATGGAGACCTTTACCTTGTCTGTTAGCTTCAGATTAACTCCTGCAATGAGAATCATCTCAGCAATGTCCTGCCTGCCGTGCTCTGCAGCAATGTGGAGTGAGGTCTGCTGCCTCTGCAGAAGGAAGGAGAAAAGACTACACTTCAGAGAAGGACAAGTGTGAGGCTGGAAGGACAGATCACTACCAGGAGGAGCTTGGGACTGTTTAATGGAAACCAGTAAAACTGAACATAAAATGTGTCAATTTTACAGTATCATCAGTAGAGAACATCGCTACAGGTATGAGGATTAACCAAAACAAGCTACACAAAGCCCCTCGTTCAGAAAATTACAGTTTGGTGAGACAATCAGCTACCTCCAGGCTTGCCTCCAATTCTCAGCCCTCCAAACATTTTGCAGAATATATTCCATCTTGAAATTCCTCCTACCTGCTTCCAGCAAGGACGAGAGAGCCTGACTATGCAATGTTGCAGGGGACACAGCACTGCCCTCATGTTGAACACCACCAAGTGATTACCTCACTGCAACACTTAGAATCATTTCACAGGTTTCACATTTCCTAAGCTGCGCTTCCAGGTTCTCCACATTTTAAAGCACTCCTCTTTAATCCTGTCCTCAAGGTGACAAAATCCCCCATGAAACTGGTTCACATTTCAAACACAAAGAACAGGAGCTGCAGTCTTACATTATCTGGAATGTCAAGGTCACACTCTGCACTGATGAAGAGCTTCACCATGGCTGGGAAGTTCTGCAGGACTGCAATGTGCATTGCTGATGCATTTTGCTGTGGAAAGAAGATCCTGCACTTAGGGAGAGCTTAGCTCACAGCACTGAAAGGACCATGCTGTGCCCAGCATGTCCTATTCTATCACAGCTGCCACTTTGCACTGGGGGCTGATGGGGACACTGCACTAGTACTTCCAGAGTTGCTTTGTGCTCTTGAGCAGCTCCACAAGCTGAATTTACCCTTTTTGTTAGTGGTGAGAGCACTGAGAGGGACTCACATGATTGAGAGCATCCGTGTGGATTCCTGCATCCATGAGGATCCTGGCTATCTCCTCATAGCCGTGCAGTGCTGCATAATGAAGGCAGTTCATCTTTTTCTGAGAGGCAAGTCAGAAGAGAGGAGTCTTACTCTGGGATTCTTCCCAGAGGCTGCAGTTGTTACAGACTAACCACAAAGAGCTCCCTACCCCCTCCTGCAAGAGTCCTATGGCCCAGCACTGACAAATTCATGGAGATTGTCTCCAGCCAAACCAGTCCCAGGGAGCTTCACCTGCCTCTTTGTACAAAACCACGTTTACCTTCCTCTAAACTCCCTGTGCTATTCCCGAATGCAGGGCTCCACACGCCCTCTGTCTATAACGGGTGACCTGGGAAGCCACAGGTCTGGGCATAAATCCACAAAGTAGGGTTTGGGAATGGAATCACGTGCATGGAGCTAACCTGGGTTTGGGCATTGACATCAGCACCCGCTTCCACAAGCAGCTTCACACAGTGGCTGTGTCCCCCCTCAGCAGCCAGGTGCAGAGCCGTGAGTCCTTCCTGCACAAGCCAAGAAAGGACACAAGCAGCATTTCTGTAGACAAGGCTGAGACAGAGCAGCAGATGGAGTCACAGACTCTACCCCATCTTCTGAATCCATGACATGTTACAGTACCACTTCTGAGGGCCAGGGATCTCCAGATGATTGTTACAAAAATAGAGAACACAATTATCTACCCTGGACATACCAGAGTACTGCTCTGTCCTGAATGTCACTGGCTGTGGGCCACAAGACAGACATTGTGTTCACAATCTTTCCTCCCCTCCAGCCCGTTTATAAACCAAAAAGAATTTCACGTGGACAGTGAAGACAAACCATTTTCCTGGAATAGCCCAGAGACAGAACTTGAAACCTGTAACCCTCTATCACTTGTTTTCCCTTCTGAGGGTTGCAGCTCATTTCATTATAAGAAAACAGAAGCAAGGAAGCAGAATTCCTAAGTGATTTCATCTGGTTTTATTATTGTTCTTTGCACAAAGGGCAGCTCATGGGGGTAGACAAATGCTGCCAGTTACCACAGAAGGTGGCTTCCCCTTTCCTTCAGATCTTAATCACAATCAAATACACTTTTCAAAGACAGTAACCAAATAAGACTAAAAAAAATGCTGATAAACTTAATTGGGAGTGTGCCCTGGAATAAATAACAGTGATACTAAGCCAATATTTGCTATCTAAGTCATTAACTGTGTTCCAGCCACATAATTTTCCAGAGCGGATCTGTCAAAAGAGAGATCTCAAACAGAAGGTCCATATGTTCAGTGACTAAGTCAATACTTTAAAGCACGGTGAAGTTTAGTTTAAAACACACTCAATAACCATTTAGGCACTTGAATGTACAAGGGTCAGGGAGAGAAAGGGAGATCAAATGGAGTGATAAGGTAGGTGTGCAGATACAGCAGGAAGGGAAGGCAACACTTTAAAGCCGGAAATTGGTCCAAGACGGATGTCGCCTTTCACTGATACTCTGCAAGTGTGACCTGCCTTTACCCACATAGGCTTTAGATAAAATCAGCTATTTTCTAGACCTCTCCTGTCAATACTGGCTTTTCAGCCTGATGACTGTGGCAGGAGAATATTTCTAGGGGGGAAAAGGGCAAAACTGATGTGGTTTTGATTTAATTTAAGTGTACTTACTGAGTTTTTTTCATCAAGGTCCACTCCGACATCTATAATCTTCTCCAGCACAGAGAGGTGTCCATTTTTAGCAGCTAAATGCAATGCTGTATTTTCTTCCTGAAAGTAAACACTACTTTATAAACATATGTCTCACAGGACTGAGTGTTCATATACCACAACCTTGCACAGAGCATATCCAGTGTGGCTGAAAAGGAGGTTGTAACCAGTAGCACGAATATGAAACAATCTTCCTACAGTTGCAGCAGTGAGGGTAGAACCCCTCCTACCTTAAACTGGAGCATGGTCCACCAGGCTTGCTGTGTATCCTGCCTAAAAAGTCCTGGGGAGAAATCATAATCTAAGCAAGAAAATGGCTTGAAGTGGATAGGGAAGAAAAGCCCTGACATACCACAGCCATAGTAACAACTGTGGACAACTTGCCTGCCTGAGCCTCATCTAGAATTCTGTTCCCTGGTTTTCACATCCCCTTATCCTTGGACTTCACCTCCCTTGCACATGGTTTTGTGCCCGCACCTTGTCTTTGGCACTGTGAGAACAACCCAGTCGAATGAGGAACTCCACCACCTCCAGCTGCCCGTGCTCTGCGGCCAGGTGAAACGCTGTCCTGTCCATCTTTGGAAGGAAACAGAGAAACACAGTCCAAAAGGCTCAGAAAGCACAAGATCAAACCATCTGCTGCAATAAGCTTGACCAGAGCCAGAATCCCCACCATCCCTAAGCTCACTCTGCAAGAAGACTTCTGGGAGTAATGTCTGACTCTGATTCTCTTTCCAAGACCAAGGGGAGCTAAGCTCAGCAGAGCAAGACCAGACTTCATAAAACAAAGCTGTGAAAAGCCTTTCTACCTTGTCTGTCTCATCCACACACATGTCCTCCAAGTCCTCCATGATGAACTCCATGACCTGGATGTGTCCCCTCTGAGCTGCACAGTGAAGCAAGTTCCTGCCATTCTGGAGAGGAGACAAAGGACTGCTCATTCAACAAGTCCAAGACTGTGGGACAGTCAGTCTCTTATGACAAACTGCTCCTGTTAGCAAAGGCCCATTTCATTCTCCCTGCACCTCCAGGACTAAAATTCCTTATGCTGCAGACAGCAAGTTATGACTGAAATATTAATCCCCCTTTTCCCAGACAAGGTCTGGTTTAGAATACAAGGACTGCTGATTCACTAAACCCATTTCCCATTTCTGTAACACCTTCCACATCATCACTGCACAAACACGAGGCGAGGAAGCTGTGTGCATCTCCAGAGCTCCAATTATTACGCCTGCTTCAGGAATAAGTCAGAGTGCAGATGGCAGTCCCCAGCGCAGATGCTGTCACACACAACTGAGCTCACAGGTACCTCTCCCTGTCCCTGTCTAGAGCCAAGTGATGGATCCACACGGGGAGACTCTCACCCTATTGGCACGGTTAATCTTGGCCCCAGCATTGACAAGGATCTGCAGGACACGGAGGTGGCCAAACCAGGCAGACAGGAGAAGAGCATTCATTCCAAACTGGGCAAAAAAGAAGAAAGATACTTACAGTTAAACTGCAGCCATCACCATCCTCATCCTGAGGGAAGCTGTCTTCTTAGCTTAATGAAGTTTTCCAAATCTATTTGTTTCTCACTGGTATATTTTTTAGTTGCACTTTCTCTAATTATTATTATTCCTGTCACAGATATTCATAGCAACTGAGCAGAGACCTGCTTCTCGGCAGCTACTATGTATTTAATGGTGTGTATTAGCCTGGCTGTATGGGGGAGATAAAACTCTTTGGCTGTCACTGTCATCCTACAAGACCCACCAACACAATCAGAAGAAGCCAAGCATCCCCATGCTCCATAGAAAACTTCAGATTCTACCAGCCTATTCCAAGTCACTGTGCATGCAAGGAAAAGGCCAAAATACAGAGCACAAACACATGTGTCAACAAAGCTTCCTCCAGCCCCTCGCTCAGCAGGTGCAGCGTGCCACCCTGTGCCACCCACCCAGGGCTAAGGTGCAGTCTGTAACTGCTGGCCTAGCACCCAGTCCCCGGCGCCGCCCCAGCACCGAACACATCTGCAGCACATGCAAGGGAGAGCTGCCTCTGTACACTGTCTTCATCATCCACAGGGACGTCGTGATCCAGGAGCAGCCGCACAGCATCCACGCTCCCTGCTCCCGCAGCCCAGTGCAGGGCAGTCCGCTCCGCCTGCAAGGAAGGACAGAGGCAGGGAAGGCTGATGTGTGCAGAGTGTGTGTATCCAACAGCTTTTCTGAAGGCCAAAATATCCTTGGCCATCTATGGAGCCAGAATTTCTCGCACTGAGTTTTTTTGGGTGCAGCCCTCTGTCTCTGCTCTCCTGTCAGGCAGATAGGTGTCAGTCACCTGCTCAGGAGCTGCAATTCTGGACAGCAATAATGACAGCACAGAGTGAAGAACATTGCTGACCATAAATGGACAGAACGAAACACTAGGGATGGGGGCAATCCTGTATCTCTATGAGCTTACTAGTCAACAAGGAAAGACGTACACCAGAAACAGAGTTTGTCCCACAGTCTTACTGTACAGAGACAGCAAAATCAGAGCCTTTCATGGCAGTCATATCTATCTAGCAACTGCAGCTTTCCAGTGTGACCAGGATGATAGTTCTGGGGGTCTCAGTGTGTTGTGAAAACTCCTTGGTTGCCACAGGCCCTATTTGGCACTGGGTGTTGTATTTTAAAGTTTTGACAAATTAAGCAGTTAATGAGAAGAGTAGTGTTAAGGAGCTGCAGTTCTGAAACACGTCCTCAGCACTTCCTGCAGCACGGAGGTGGAAAAACCCAGGACTCACATTGTTTTTGGCTCTGATGTCAACTCCTCTCCTGATGAGTTCCTCCATCCTGGCTGTATCATTCCGCTTTGCTGCATCATGGAACTCCTTCTCTGACTGAAGCACTGCAGCAGAGCAGAAGAGTGAGCATTAAAACAGTGCTGGCAAGGGGCATGGAGCAGCATGCCCCAACAAACCTCCCCTTCATCTCACCGGCCCTCATGGCTTCAGGGAAGGATGACTGCAGAAAGATTCTTCCAGCAAGAATCCCAGCCCTACAGATGTTGGCATGTTTGCTGGATTTATATTTCACCACTGTCTCTCCTTCCCTGATGTGTGCCACATCAGTGCTCTTCCAGTCCTACCCACTTCTAATTCAGTGTCTTTCTCTGCATGGATTTGCTCCAGCTGCAAAACCTTTTGATCCATGAGGTCCATATCCTCGGGGCACCCTCTGAGGCTCAGAGTCAGTGTGAAGGCTCTGAGATGACACAGACCCTTTCCTCCATCCTTCCACCTACATGCCACTGCTCTACAAGGAGGCCTTTACACATGGTCCCCCTCCAGGCAACCTGAACCAGCCAAGCAGCACAAAACTGCCAGCCTGGCCTGTGATTAGTGCTGCATCTCTTAATAAACCATGGCAGTTCTGCACATAATTTACCACGACTGGCAGTATTTGTCCTGCACAGTTAGGCACAATTTAAGAGTGTTTACTCTCCATGCTGGGCCTTGCCCCAGCAATCTTCTTCTTCATCAAATAAACCTTCCTGCCAAGAAACAAGAGCAAGGCTGTGACTGCCACAGCCCAGCAGGGAGGCTCTGAAGATTTTTGGCAAGGCTGCTGCTGGCATTTGTTGGACTCAGTCTCTGTCCTAGTGCTTTTGGAGAATTCTTTCAAGAAGTGCTTGAGTCAGACCCTTGGCCTGTCACATCCTACTGGAGAGCTGACCCAGAGGCTCTGCTCTCTTCTACGCTTCTGCAGAACCCAGGCTGCAGTCTGAGGAGCTCAATGGAACTTCAGTTTGTTCCAACATATCAACTGCATGTTAACCACATGCCATACAAAAGGCATAAAACATATTATTGTACCCATTCCACCACACTGAGGGAGAAAACCAGGAGACTTGCTGCCTAAATAGCACAATTAATCTCTTCGGAGGGCACAGAAGAAAGGCATCCCTACCGTGGACTCTTAGAGCAACAGAGGTATAACCTCATCCTCCAGTTTCCATTCCCCTTGCCTTCAAACAAAAGAACTTTAGCTCAAGAAAAACACAAATAACGCAAATTTTAATGCTAGATAGGATCATTCAATAGTGTGTTTATCCACTTAACACCAGACATGGTCATCTGAGAGTGTGTATTCAAGAGTGCTGGACCTGCCACTACAATGAAGGCAGTAGGATTTGGACACTGATTTCTGCAAGAAACAGTGTTTCCTATACTGTATATTAAGACTCTCTTATCACCTTATCAGCTGTGTTAACAGGATTGCATTTCACCCTGCATGGACCCTTCATTTGAGAGGAAATATCAAGAGAACTTGTGAAAAACACGCTGAGATTTTGTTAATTATTAACACCAATGGCTACACATATACCACCTCCTTGTACATGCATCTCCTTTCAGTGGAGTAAATCCTACGTTTCAATTAAGCAAATGTTGCTGACCCTGCTCTCCAGGTGACAGAAATGTTTTCTTACATTTTATGGACACACAAAGCATCATTTCCAAGAGATGCCAAACCACCTTAGTTATTCTTTGCACTAGCAGTGAAGATGCAGTAACATATCTGGCATCACTAAGGCTTTAGAAGCTGCAATTTATTTATTTTCAGCAATACATGAGTAACAGTTTGATGGTCCGAGTTTCCTACTTAAGATCCACAGTGGCTCTGTAAGTGTAAATGCATTCCTCATCATGGCATGCACCTGTCCAACAGCAACATTTCAGTGGATATTTAGCAGTGTTCCTTCTCTTTCAAGCTCAGATTCTAGGGTACTTCATAGCTTACTGAATAGGAATTCAGTTATCACAAACAGCGTGGAAAACATTTTAAATTATTTACCCTCAATGCAATGCACCAACTCCCAGGCAGTTTATTATGCAAGAGATGTAGAAAAGCAGCAAAGGAGGAGAAAGATAGGCAAAGAAACGTGCAAAACCCACCCACCGAGCCCCACCTGGGGCTGCAGGACACAAAGACAACTTAGGATGGGGACCGAGGGACCAAGGAGGCCAGAAACCCCAAGTGCTGGGTACCAGAGGTGTAGGATGCTTTGGGGCAACAGCAGTCTTGATTCACGGGTAGGTTTAACCACCTGCTTTGTTTCCGAGCGGATTTTCAGGTGTCCGGTTCTATTTTAGGGCATCCCGGCTCTGCCCCTCAGCCCCGCCGGCTCCCGCCCGCCCCTGCCACACCAATCGCCCCTCACGGTGCTGCGCCCCCCGCCCCGCTGGGGCAGCCCCCGCCTCGGCCCCACTCACGGGTGTCGCCTTCCGACGCCAAGTCGTCCCCCATGTCGCGACAGAGCGGCCCCTCCGCCGCCGCCTCAGGGCGGGCTGAGGCGCGTCCCCGCCGCCTCAGAGCGGGCTGACAGGCGCGTCCCCGCCTCCTCGCGGGCCACCTCGCCGCCGCCGAGCTGCTCTTTTGCTGCTCTTTAAAGCAAAAGATCATAAAACAAGCCCATTTCCCGGCAAACACGGTATTTTCGGGCCGTTTGGGGAGGACTTGAGCGGGGACATCCAGCTGCCGCCATTTCGGCCAGGTGCCGCCCTTCACCTCAGCGCGGCTCTGCTGAGTGCTGCTGCTTCGAGGTGGTGGGTGGTTTAATTTAAAATTAATTTAGTTCTGTTTCCAGAGCAATTTGTGAGGAGAGGGATTTCTAAGCAGTAGGAAATACGGGGGGTTGTTTTTGTTTTTGTTTTCCCCTGAAAGCAGGGCTCAGGGGTTGATGTTTCCTGGGAATGAGGTGCTCGTTACCACACGTCCCTCAGGAGGTGCAGGAGGGGGCAAAAGGGCTTTTCCCTCAAAGTTTTAGTGAATTCTCCAGTTTCAGCGTCTGGGCTGATTTTATCTTTTATTTTGTTCTCCATTTTGGTAGTATGGTAAGGAAGAAACCAGAGTGAGCTGATGTTCAGGGGATAACCAGATCTGGTTTTGTGGGTCCCTCACAGTACTCGTCCCCTGTAATACTGCTTCCATCTCTGGGAGACCCCCAACATAAGAAGGTCATGGAGCAGATGGAGTGAGTCCAGAGGATGCCACAGAAATTCTCCAAGGGTTCTCTGGAGAGAACCTCTGCTCTGGAGCCAGACTGGGAGAGCTGGGGATGTTCAGCTTGGAGAAGAGACAGCTCTGGGGCGACCTTATATGAAGCGCCATCCCTGGAAGCATCCAAGGCTGGGTTGGGTGGGGCTTGGAGCACCCTGGGATAGTGGAAGGTGTCCCTGCCCATGGAAGGTGGTGGAACTGGATGATCCTTAAGGTTCCGTCCAGCCCAGATCATTCTGTGATTCTTTGCTGCTGGTCTCAGGATAGGAGAAGCCACATCAGGTTTGTATCCCATCCCTAGACCATGCTGGCCCACAGATGGTCTTTGTCAGGACTCCCTGGTGAAGTCCCTCTGGAGAAGTATCTCTGTACGGCTGATTTTGGCTGTGAGCTCACTCTGATGCCTGTCACCACATGAGGGTGCCAGTGCTGTTCACCTGCCACGACTTCCTGCTCTAGCAGTAGAGTCCAGGGTGCAGATGGGGCTGTTCCCTGAGCTCGCGACAGTTTTGGGGTACATCCCGATCTCGGGGACCCTTGTGTGGATCCGTGCTGCTCCTGTGGGAGAGTGTGGGGCATTTGGTGTGTTGGAAGATGTGGAGGAGGCAGATGAGACCCTCTGCTTCTCCAAACATGTCCCTCTGTGCGTGCAGCTACATCAGAACTGTCTTCAGGGCAGGGAGATAGTGTTTTCCATTTCATTGAAACCCATCACCGATGGATTTAGTAGCCAAGTGCTTGCTGATGCAGTTGGATCACTATGACTTGGCTTGCCCAGCTGTGAAATGGGGAGGTGGACCCTAAGCTCTTGAGCAAATACAGAATGTGTGGAGGTTTATGGATAGCTGCTTCTCTCAGAGATTTGGATTTCTGTTTTGTTTGCCTTTTATTCAAACTGAAGTTGGAAAAAAAAAAAAAAAGACACTCTCTGGTAGGAAAAGTGAACATAAGGTCTGTCTGGATAAAGGGGAAGCCCTTCTTTTGTGCAATAGCTTAGCGAGTAGAGCATCCTCCCCGAGGAAAGGGGAAAGCTGGGCTTGATCCTTGTTTCTGCCGGAGGGGAGATGCAAACCTCGGGCCACACAAGACCCCAGAGAGCACCGTAAACAACAGGCTGCAAGCATGTCTGATGCGGAGAGTTTTTTTTGCTCTTTCCTGTTACTTTAAATAATTAATGATTTGATGGAGCAGGGAGTGGAGAAGGCAGGTGTCCTGTTTCCCTAAGGAGCAATCTGTGCGCCCGGCAAGACGGAGTCTTGCGCTTTCTCAATGAATATTTAAGTGTCTTCAGACAAACTGGAACGGCGCCAGCAGGAGTGACTGAGAAGGGCTGAGCCCTTCCCACTGGGTATCCTAGTGCCTGGGGGCTGGGGAAACAGCCCTGAATAGGGCAGGGAATAATCCCTGCTTGCACGGACTATGGAGGTACTGTGCACCCCAGCCTTAGATGGGACCTCTGGCTCTTGCCAGCCTTTTGTTATGCTGTAAGAGATCCTTGGATGGAAAGCTGTCTGGATTTAAACTGCCACTGTTAATGTCATTGTCTTCCAGAGCTTGAATCAGCCAGGACTCGTCACCCACGGCTCTCCTGCGGGTTAATGCTGATCTCGGAGGAGGAACAGCGCAGATGCACTGAGAATTTGATCTGTTTGTGAGCTTGGATGTTTCCAGCAGGCAGAAGAAAAGGCAATGTAGGCAGTTCCTTCTGTCCTTCCCAAAGTATGTGTTCAGGGGTGGAAGGGACCAAGACTTTCTGCTGATACTAAGTACAGAATGCTGCAACGATTTATTAACGACACTGAACATTCGCCTGGTGATCCATTTATTAGCTAACAGACCCGAAACACTTCTTGGATTTTTCCACTAATGTTGTAGCACAAAGAATGACAGGGGGAGGTGGTAATTTGACCCCTTTTTGCAAAATATTCCAGACATTGACTCCATCCTCAGGATGGTATTAAAATCTTCGACTTTGTTTCACTTGAAGAATAATTTTAGCTGAGCCAGCTTTGTGCTCTTTCCCACTTAGAAGTGTAGCTCTCTGTCAGAGAATTTTGTGCTCTTATTTTGCATGCACAATTTTTAGGTACTGCTTTAGGATAATCATTATTTTTTTATCACATTCAAAAATCATGAGCCAGGTTGCTTAAATCCATGTAATTTTAAAATGTGCCCTGTTAGCTCCCTGGTTTAGTTGTATACAGTGTGATTTTCAAGCCAGTCAGATTTGCAGTTAGCCATGTAATACAGCCCACAAACCAGTATGTGTTTATGCAGAAACAGTTGCTTACCTAGAGGTTTAGCAAATTGGACTTTAATTTATAATCTTCCTTTGGAAGCAAAACTGGAAGGTGACTCCTCCTGCCTGCAGCTGCCTGTAATTTGGGAAGCCAAGCTTCTGCTTCTCTGGAGCTGCCCATAGCAGGGGAGCCTGGCTTGAGGAACAGCCTCCATCCTTGGAGGATTGTCTTTTTTGGCATATGCTGCCACAGACAGGAAATTGAATATTGCATGGGAGAGGGGATGACCACGTTCCTCTTTCAGTGCTGATGGACTGTTTTTACATGACAGGGTATCAAACTTCCCAGTGTGCTGAGATAGCAACCATGGGCTCTGCCTGGCAGGGCCTGAACCAGACCTTTGGGCCCTGTGGTACACAGCTGCCATTGATGAGGAATTATATGTTTGTGCTTCTTTATGTCCCTGCTGTGAATATTCACAAGGGACCAACCATTCCTGTTCTGTGCTCTTTCAGATATGTCCCATTAGAATGGAATACACGTTACAGCTCTGGCTACGTGGCTTCATGTGTGGCTCCAGCTTATTTATTTTTTGTCTGAGTTTGGCTTTTAGTTGTTCTGTAGACTAGGTTATTTTTGGTGCTTTCTTTGATAACTCTGTTCCTGTGACATGCTGCGGAGCCAGAACTCCTCTGGGAACATCCCAGAAATGCACACAAACATCAGCCCTGTAGCTTCTAACACTCAACATATGGAGCTTTCAGAAGGCCTGGACACCTAACGGGACTCCACAAACCCACTCTGGAAGCCTGAGAAGGGTTCCAGCAGTTTCCTCAAAGGCTGCATTCATTTCCTTGCAAGGCTTCCACAGAGGAACAGCTTGTTAGAGGGACCTGTGGAGCTTGGAAGCTTTGCCAATAATAATTCAGGCCCAGTTCTGAAGTCAAATATTTAGCTAAACAGAGGCTGTCTGATGACTGGATTAAACACAGACTGCATCTGAGTGAGCTCGACATTTCAGGTTTTTGTCAGTGTCCATTTCACGAGCCCATAATTCCATTTTTCCTGTCCTCCCAGACTCGGCTCATGCTGTGTAGTGTTTCAGACAGCACAGAATGAGGTATTTCAGGAGAGCTGTTGCTCCTAGCTCAGGAAGCAGCCTGAATCACAAAGTGATGTTCTTTGCTTTAGGCTTAGGAATAATCCAGTATTATGGGATTGGGAGGAAATCATGTTAGAGAAACTGAAGGGTTTGTTTGTTTGCTGGTAAGAAAATGTCTCAAGGAACCAGGCAGAGATGTCAGACAGGGCTGGTGAGTGAGCCTTGCCAGCGTGCTGTATGGTGCTGACACGGATAGCTCAGTCCATATTAACAGCAACTGGAAGTTTGAGCTGGTGATTTGGCACTTCCCTCTCCTGTCACTCTCACTTCCCAAAGCCGATAGGCCTTTAAATCCCTTGTAAAGATAAATGAGCTTAAGCTTCTATGTAGCTTTGAAAGTGAAGCTTACATGTAATTAGCGCTGTGGTAGGGGTTGTTCCTGACCATCAGGCCACTCCTCTTGATCCCTGGCCTCCATGTGGAGCTTACTGACATATGGCCACTACATCTTCCAACTCAATGTATTCTCCTTCCAGCTGTGGAGAATTGGGCTCACATCTATCCTACAGGAATATGTGAGAGGTAAAAAAACACCTCTCCAGTATCTTTTGTACCTGAATGATACCTTAGAAATAACTGTAGGAGAAAAAAAATTGTTATTTCTGTGATGCTTGGCTGAGGGAGGTGTATATGAGCCCATTGTGTTCAGACTTTCTTAGTGCCTGAGGACCAGATTTGACCAGTAGTATGGTCTTAAACAGTACTGTGGTGTTAAAACATCTACTGTGTGACCAAAAGCAAATGTAGCAGGAAAGGATCTAAAGGCAGAATATTCTTTCTTGAATTTAAGAAGAGAAATGGTGTGATGGAGCTGGAGTCACTGTGCTTCCTCGTTTGAATGTGATGGTTAACTGAGCAAGTGTTTGGTTATGGGAGGTGGGAATGGCTGCCTCCTATAAACCAAGCTATAATCGGGACACTGAATCCTAATCCCCTCACTGACATGCCTGCAGGCAATGTTTTTATTCTCACTTTACTGCATGTGTAAAAAGAGGGAGGATCCTCTGCTTCCTGGGCCTCTGAGGATTGTCTGGCTCCTAAAGGCAATCTCTCCTTGTTCTTTTCAAGACAAAAGTGCAGCTGAAATGTAGAATCTTTTAACCATAAACCCAAAGTGCTGAAACCTACTTCCAGAGGCACAGCCCTGAGCTGCTCTTATGCCATGTTGAAGGACTCAGTGCAAAACTTGAAGTGAAACAGAAAATTGTGTTTGAGGATTTAATAAAAGCTAAGTGAAAGCTCAGTGATGCCATTGCTCCCTTCTAATCTGACCCCCATGCAGTCCAACAGGAGCAAGCAAGCCCAGTGCAGCTTTGGAAGTGTTTCATTTCTGTCTCTCAGCAATTTTCTTCCAGAGCCCAAAACATCTGTCTCTGCCTCCAGCCACATGCAAGTGCACTGAGAGTGTTTTGTTCCAAGCCTAATGAGTAATTTTATGGTCTTGCAATTGGAGGCAGGGGGAGGGGGCTGGGACAGCAGGCGGAGTCATGTGTTCTACAAGGAGCTCTGCTGATGTCAGATTGTAGCCTGATGATTTTTACTTTACTGCAGCCCACCAGGCTTCCCTTTGAAGTCCTCTGCTGGAGTTGCTGGTGATCATGCTCTGACATGGACTTCTGCATTCCCAGGGCTTCTTCACTGCTGGGCTCAACAAGCAACATGGAAAATAATGACACCAGTGGAGAGGAGGTGGGGGAGCTCAGCTGGGCGTCAGCTCCACTCTGTGTGGAGAGAGCACGCGTGAATGCAGAAAGCACACTTTGCCTATCCTGCCTCTGGCTTCAGTGCTCAGGAGGGATGAGGGAACAAACAACCCCAGGCAGATGTGTAATCACATCGCTCAGGTGTTGAGCAGATGGTGCTGAGATGTAATGATATATGTGGTCTGAGAACAGATACAGAATGAACTGACTCAAATTGTCAATGATATCAGCAGCGTTTTTAAAGCACAACCCCAGCTTTCTCTTTGAGAAGGACAGGGTTATCTGTAGAGAGAGATAATCTGTACACTGCACAGGAAACAGAAGGCAGATGTTGTCATATGTTTATCATATATTTCCACCACGAGGTCTTTCTTTGGGACAGGCTTGCAGATCCTGGGCCCCAGAGCAGGACTTGCACATGGAGGGACCATGCTGTGTTTACCCAGGGCAGATTATACAGAGCTCTTCCTCCACCTGCCCAAGTTCTCTTGGTCTGAAAAGCAAGTTTATATTCACTCACTGTGACTCAGCCATAGAGTCTGACTCATTTTCTTGCTATTACTCATAGAAAAGAAAAGCCAAATGGCAAACCAGTCTGTGCCTGTAGCCACCTGTAATTCTCCAGCTTTCTGCTGTTTTGCTCTGGATGAGTTTCTGTTTATCGACACTAACACACTTCCCTTGCTGAAGCTTTTAATACTTCTTTCTACAGAGGAAGACTGATTAGAAAATAAAATTTTCTACACCTAAAGCGAAGAGGAAGTGTGCTGAATCTCCATGACTGCTTGTGGAGTTCCTGAAATGGGACTATTTCAAGTGGACACTTCACAAAGATAGTAACAGGATGGGACCAGATGGAGCAACCACCAGGCAGAACTGGGAGCAGCTGCAGAATTGCTGCAGCTCCTGAGCTGACCTCTGTGGTCTGGAGGAGGTTGCTGGTGGTCTATCTCTTAAAGGTGCTCAGTACTAGGAGCTCCTGCTTCCAGCAGTGATGACATGTTGGTCACCAGAAATCTGTCTCACCTGCTGTCTGGGCTGGACTCCCCACTGCAGTGGAAGAACTTGAGCTGCTTGGGGTTCTGTGGGCTGCCAGTCCTCAAAGAAAGGGATGGTGTTTTACTCTGTATAAGTCTCTGTTGCACTGCCAGCTCAGGAGTCTCTGCTCATTTCAGACCTGGCTGTTGCTCACTTGCACATATTTTGTCCTCTCATCAGGGTGCAGAGAAACACCAGGCTCTGGTTCCTTCTCTTGCATTGTGATAGGTGACTTATTCTGTGCTAGAGACCAGAGGAGCATGAGTCAGAGTTGAAAACTTCACGCAAGAGAGGCTTTAGCTGTGAGGTGGGAATTGGTGCCTGCCACTACAGCTGAGCCAAACCCAGTCTTGCTCATTTCAGCTTCATTCCATGTGAAAGCTGCACAAGAGAGCACAGTGCAAAGCTCCAGGTGGGTGGGCTGTCCAGAGGACAAGGAGGTATCCTGGGTATGGAGCAGGGCTGTGTTAGGGCTAAGGCAGTTTCCTCTTGGTTATGGGAAGCTGAGGTTCAAGTCAACAGGCTGAGTCTTCCAGAGGGGAACTTGGCCTTAAACCTGGCTCTCCCTTCTCAGCGGCCTGCTGCTGGGTGGGAGGCCACTGTGGGGTTCTGCTCTGTCATCATTCTCCTGGATCCCATCTTAAGAGTTTTGATAAGAATTATTCCACAAAGTCTCAAATGAAAAGCTGGGATTTTGGTTATTTTCTGGTGGAAAAATAATTAACTGGAAATATTCCTTGGCACGCTTTCAGCTGGCACACTTTCAGCTGGCACACTGCCTTCCCCTCTTTGAAAATATTGCTCATTTTGCGTGCAAATGCTTCTTGTGAGGGTTTTTTTTTTTTTTTGATTGCAGTCCCTCACTTGGGTTTCTTTTTGCCTCAAGCAGTTGATAGGAGTTGGCCTCTTGTTACATGGCACTGAAGTGAGCTCCTGGGGCTGCCTGCGTATCCTGCTGCCCTTCATGGCAGAGCATGGCTGAGAGAGGCTGCAGTAGCTGTGGCATGTAGGGAGCAGGCACTGCCCTGCTGCTCCTGGCTGTCTGCTCTTAATACCCACCACCGCCCCCAGCTCTGGCAGCCGTGCTCGCAAAAAGCTCTGCGGGCAGTGGAAGTGAGCTGGTTTCTTCATGACAATGTAGTTATCCTTTTAAGGGAAAATTCCCTCTGGGAGCCAACCCTCAATTACCTCCTGCTCCAGTGCCTTCTTGCTGGAGATGGCTTGTAACACAGCTGAGTTACAGCCACAGGAACTCAGCCGAGTGCCCAACCGCTTGGAAAAAAAATCATAATTAAACTCTGTTGGCCTCTGTTGGTTGCTGAATCTAGAAATTGGGGTCAGAACCCAGTGGCTGGCTCTCCTCATCAGTGCATTTGTGCAGAACCAATCTGGATGCTACATCTTCAGACCCAGATGCTTTCTATTCCCACGATATTTCTGGCATGTGCAGACCCCTGTGTGCTTGTTCTTCCCTAAAGCAGTTTGTTGCAATATTTGGGAGCTCTAGGTAGGACAGGACTGGTGATAATTAACCAATGCAAGTATCTGCTGAATGCCAGGGAACTGGGGTAGGCAGTGGCTGCATTTCCATTTGCTGTTATTCATGTGGTGAATGGGAAGGGTCCTCCAAGGGTCCTGATTTGGAGGCTGAAAAATTCCTTCCATTCTGCTGACAGGTCTCACAGACCATGGGAGGGATGTCTAACCAGGATGGGGCTGCTGTGGATGTTGGCCTCTGCCTCTGTCTCAATGAGCAGAACAGGAGCTGTAGAGAACAGCCTGTGTTCTTTCTATTCTATAGGAGTGGTGGCTTTGGCTGCAAGCCCCCAAATTTACATCTCTTGTGTTTAGTGATGAAAATACTTTGATTCCAAACAAGCAGCTTACTACAAGAACATGACATTCTTAAATGCAAACTTGTCACAGGAATGAGACCAGACTCCCTGCAGACGTTCTGGAGATTCCTTTTGATGTCTGCAAATTTACTGGGATTGTGTGGGCATTTTCTCTCATTTAAAAAACCAACCCTGTACCTGTGCAGCTACTGTTATCTTGAGACAAAATAAATGGACCACAGCTCATGGACTGCCTGAATCATCTCAGAATGAAATAATGCCCCTTTGAGGAGTAGAGGAGCCAGGCTGGAACCTTGTGCCTCATTTTGAATAAAATGGACAGGAATCCTACTTTGCCTAGATTGGACTGAGAAAGCTTTCACATCTTCTCAGTTTTCCCAAGGGCTTAAATTTTCTTTCCTTTATCTAGAGCAAGGAAAAACATTTAAAAATTTTTAAATTTTTGTGAGAAAACAAGAAGCAATTACATAAGCTCCATCAAAATATGTAATTTCATATTTTAAAAAATGCTTGGGTTAGTTACTTAAGAAATTGTAAGCCAAAGTGTTGAAATGATGTTTTCGAGCTGCAGAGCAAAATTGTCACCTTTTGAAATGTCAGCTTCTCAAAATTATTTTTTGCAGTTTTTTTAAACCAGCACACCTTTCCATCTCTGCAGTCCTCTGATAACAGCCTGGCATTTCTGTTTTGACCTGAAAATGTTTTGCCAGAAAATTTCTCACCAGCAACTCCCATGAGGCCCTGATTCCACCCTTGGAGGTGGGTGGTTTTGAACCCACCTGGATGGAAGAGCAGAAGTGTGGCTAAGCTGAGAGCAGTCCTGCCCTTTGAATACATGACTGTTGTTTGCACTGCTGACCTTTCACAAGTTCATTAGCTCTTGGCCATGGAAAACAAGTGGAATGTATTTGCCTTGCTCAGGAAATTCAACCCATGCTGTTGAAAATTCAGCATTGCTCCAGAGAAACAGCCTGTCAAAAGCTCTGGTTGGAGAGAAAGGTTATCCACGGGCTGGGGTATCTCCTGTGATCTCCCATATGATATCTGGCCATGTTTTTTCCTTTGAGCTTCTCCTCACCAGTCTCTTGCAAAGCTGTACAATACATGAAGAGCTGGGCAGTGCTTTGCTGTCATGGTGATGTGGTCTAAACAAACCCAGAAGACTTTGCCAGCATTTCAAAACTCACTTCTTGTTGCAAATGAAACAGCTGAGGAACTTGCAGTTTTGTTTGCACAGGTCCTTGCCCAGTTAGTCATGCTGGCTTGCGTATCTGTTGGACTTCTGGAGATCTTATGTTTTATCAGTT
Source organism: Hypocryptadius cinnamomeus (assembly GCA_013400635.1). Classification (NCBI taxonomy): domain Eukaryota; kingdom Metazoa; phylum Chordata; class Aves; order Passeriformes; family Zosteropidae; genus Hypocryptadius; species Hypocryptadius cinnamomeus. The sequence continues at coordinate 91,681 of VYZP01013211.1, forward strand.
TCAGTGATAAATATCCCAGTGTGTGGTGGTGTGCTAGATAACTTGTATCTAAAACAGATTATAATTTGTCCTCTAAGAAATATTTCTTTCTGTGCAAGGCACGTTTCTCTGGAAGGAAAAAATATTTTTCCTCCAAAACTAGAGTTTGTGTGGAGTAGAAAAGGAAAAATATTAATATAGTTAAGAACTTCACAAGCATCTGAAACTATTTAGAGGGAGACCAAGAGGGAATTAAATGTTTCAATAAAGGGTAAAGGAAAGTCAGTTATCAGCATTCAAATATCCTCATTTCTGGATATGTCCTGCTGTGTAGTTCTGTGGGGAAGGAGAGTTTGAATCTGTTTGCATTGCATAAATGTCATATCCTTACCCATGAATGACAGCTAGTACTTGGCATTGCATTCCCACGTCTTGCCCTCTTCCTGCCTCTGACCTCTTCTCCTGATAGTCTCTGCTCCACATGGCTTTGTCTTTTCCCCCAGAATATCTCCAAAATATTTCAAGTTCTTATTTCTTGTTTTAAATGAACAATATCTTAGATATCATAGATATGTACAGTATTTTCATAGTATGTCTTATCCACTTATGGCCTGGGAAAGCAAGTTCTTTAACTGTCATATTGTCCAAAACAAGCAGAATTTGGAGGTTCGTCCCAATCCCTGTTAAGGGTTAGAAAAGTCATCAAAGAACAAGTTCTCAGAATTGGCTTTGTTTGTTTTTTTTCCGTTTTTAGAGGCACTTCATGTGGTCATCGGATATTCTGGTTATTCAATGTTTATTGCAAAATGTCACTAGTTCACTGGCTAAAAATAAAAGTATCTGCTGCAGGAGAATGGGTTTGGAGCCCACCTCTTCAATGTTCTGTGCCTTTGCCTTCATTCTGCAGGGTGAGAGGCTCTGTCATCTCTCCTGTGTGCACCACAGGCAAAATTAATTCATGGCTACAAAAAACCTTTAGGTCTTTGTACTGGAAGGCACTATAAAAGAACCACCAAGAGAGGTGGTTCTAGCTTTGAACATTTTGATGCCTTTAATTCATTTATTTTGAGCTAGTAATTTTAAAATTCATTTGAAGAATGCCCATGTTCTGAAGCACAAACATCCTTCATGGGCATGGGGTGGAAATAGGAAATGTAAAAATGGGGATTGTACATGCAGGGGATGTAGGAACTGGATTGTGAATCTGATGACGGTGGGAGTAAGGATTTTCTTGGCAGCTGCACGACTAAAAACTTTTGGAAAGTTTCTGTCAACACAGTTTTGAGCTTTCTAGAGCGTAGTTGTTCTGGCAGAGAAGGGGCATGAGATGGAAAAGTAAGGAAAGATGAGAACTGAAATGTAGAGCAGAAGAAGAGGATCCATTTTGGGAGAGCAGGCCAGGCTGAGGAGGTGTGAGCAGGGTCTGCAGGGGCACCACACTGATCATCTCACAACTCCTCAGTGAGAGGGAAGCCAGGGTTAAAGACCTGAATAGCCTTTGAGGTTTATCATTCTCTGAGTCTGTTAATGTTTTGTAACATCTCCTACCAGTGGTTATCACAGGAATATGGTGGCTTGTAGCTGTGAGGTAAGGCTCTAGAACACAGTGACTAAGTTTCCTGGAATAAATTAAGCACTAGCTTTTTGAAATGTGTGAATTTTCCCAGCATAACAAAACAGTTATCTCCATTCTCTAAACACTGTGGGTACCTTTCCATCTACGAATTTTCTGAGTCTTAAACTGGAAAGGGGAAAATGTTGGAGAGCTTCACTCTTGATGACTCATGTTTAAGATAAAACATGCTTTTTTTAATAGCAAGAATAATTAGTCATCAGTGTAGGCTAGCTCAGGCTGTAGTAAATCTTTTGGCCCCCTGGGACGGGAAGAGATCTTTCTGCTCCTTTTCAGTAGCAAATTGAGTTCTGTGGGATTACAGTAAGGAATCTAGGACCTGCATTGTCTAATTCATTGTTTATTGCACAAGACAGTCACTTCAAACCAGTAAACCATAACTATCCATTGAATTAAGAGCAAGTCAGACAAATTATTCGTATGCCAATACTATGTATGTTTCCTTTTGCATTTTTTAACATATTTTATTATTTCACATAGTGCTAGACATTTCCCTTATCAACAACAATTTCAGGCTGAAATGTGATGTGTTGCATGTTTTCTTAATGAGAGCAGAAAAGTGTCTTTCTCTACAGTATATCTTTAGAAATTACCCTGTGTTTTGGAGGTTCCTTTGAGGAACGTCCCCTTTCCCAACAATGGGGTTAGAGGGTTTGCTAACCACAATTTTTTACCCAAATGAATGTTCTTATTGTGCAACAGGATGGCACGTACTCTTGCACTCTTTTCCCTGCTTCCTCATAACTTTTGAACCTACTTCTTACCTATTTTTCACCAATTTCTGACCTGTTATTCCAGAAGGGAAGCAGTCACTGATACCACCCCCTTCTCTTGCTGCAGCTTTCTGGCATCTGGGCAGAGGAACAAGGCTCTGGTGTTGCTCACCACCAAGGGAACGAGTGCTGAGTGGGCTCCACATTCTGTAGACACCAATGAGTCCACATGAAGGCGTTAAGAGCAGCCCAGCCAGCTCTGCTGGAGACTGCACTTGGTGAGCTGATGCTTCCCACTGCTTTCCAGAAGGAAATCCTGGCCTCAGCCATGCTTTCTGGCCAGGGCAGCCAAGCTGGCAGGCAGGGATGAGCCAGGAACTGCCCTGTGTGCAGCAGCAGCTCCAGCTCTGTGCCAGCTGCAGCCCCCAGCGTTTCTCCTTCCTCCTGTCTTGTAGTTAGCACAGCACCAAGCTCACCTCAGCCTGACCACAGCCTGTGCAGCATTCCCTCCTTCAGAGCAAAGCCTTAAGGTGCTGCTTCTGGTGGGACTTCCTTGCTCCTCTACAGGACAAAGTTACTCCAAACCAGCAGATTTTTAAAAGGAGGTTTTATTGCCAAATCTCAAGGCTCTTTACAAACAGGAGACAAAGTGCTGCCTTTCCACGGGCTGCAGCAGCTGCTTTTCAGATCGTCATCCACACTTGCTCACTTGCAAACTCACTTCCTTCCTGTCACAGACATGTAAACTGGTGGCACAGCCCAAAACACAGACTCACACTCCAGCACTCCAAGCCCAGAGGGTTTTCAGGCACAAAACCCCCTAGCCTTAGTGCAGCCAGGAATTAGATGCAAGTTTAAATGCATGTTTAAAGGAAGATTAAAAAAAAGTGCATGGTGTCAGGATGTACACTGAAGATGGGAGTTGCCATAGAAGGGTGGATGTTTTAAGATGAAACTGCTAAATCTATTAGAAAAAAGAGTTAAAACCAAGAATCTCTACCATAGCATTTGCAGCAGTAAAGTTACCGGGTGATACAGAGATTCCACTTAAGTTATACCTATTTACAAGACATAATACAAATCTAGTAAGATCTGTTAGTACAGCATATACAGTAATTAGCTGTAGGTTGTAAAATCATTTATTTTGCCCATTTCCTAACAGGTACAGGGTATTTATCTGTTAGGATTCCTACTATTCAGTAAAATGTCAGACATTTATTCATTAGAATATTGATTATAATATAAAAATATACAGTAAATATAAACACATCCTGTAGGTTTGGCTGTAACAGAGAGGGATGTCTGGGTATTTTCACCAGCACTTTGCCAGACGAGTATCCACAGAACACACTGCCACAAGAAAACACTGGAGAGAGCAAAAGCATTTGTGTATAAATTAGGGGACTGAGCTACCCCATAAGCTGTTGTCATTCTCCTGGATTTCAGTGCCAGGCTTTGATTTGCCTATCCTGAAGTTTAGGATTGGCTTCAGCTTTGGCATATGAACCTGTACCCAGAGTTTGCCTTGGTTTGTGTATACTCCCGTTAGTGTGAACTGGGTTTCCCCCCATCTATTGTTACAGAACTGCATCTTGCAAAAGCTTGCCTGCTCTCTGGAGCTGATGACTCTCAACTTTCAGTGCACACCAGGTTCTGACAGCTCACATTCATACCACACAGTGTTCGGTAAACAAAAGTGCACATGCAGAAAAATACATTTAGATAGCAGATAGGCACTGAATATTGTCTGTGTTCTCAGCCCTTGTCCTAAGTGTCTCTGGAAAGGTGGATATGACCCATAGTTCACATTGAACCCACGGCAGCAAATGGCACAAGGTCCAGAGTTTGCTTCAGGCTGTGTGCCTCAGGGTGGGCTTAGAACACTGGAAACTTCTTGCCTCAAAGCAAAACTTTTTGGCACCTGAGCCCTGAGTGTTGGACCATGTAGAACTTTTGATGTGACAGAACAAGTGAACTCTCATACAATATCTATGTCTGTCTTGAGAGGGGGACTCACTACCAAAACCAAGGCTAGTTTAATCAAAAGAGGCAGAAGCATCAGTTATGGTTACTATCTGTCTTGCTGGTTCCAGGTGGTAGAAACGAGGGTATTTGGAAGCCCAAATCCAACCTTTCTGTGCTCAAACCTGAAGTACCCATGCCTAGCCTAAGAGGAGGCTCAAATGAAACTTTACTGCTGCTATGGTTGGTGTTTGCAGCCCCCTGAAGACTTGTGGGACCTGGGCAATTAGGAGAAAAAGAAACGGATGAGCTAAGAACAAAGTGCTGGAAAATGAGAGAAAAGAGTTTAGGTAGCATGTTGCTCCTTAAAACCAGAGTGGAAAGATTGGCATTTTTCATGTTTCCAGAGCCTGGCTCAAGCAAAGGAGAAGCCCTCTGGGCTGTCACACAATTCTCCTCAAAGCAATGACAGAGAACAGGGGAGAGGGCCCAGCTTGTGTATGGAGCTACACAGCAGCAGTAAAAAGACGATTTTACCACTGCTGTAATCTCTGAAGACCGCAGGAACTGTGGTGGACAGGGGAGGCTGTGGGAATTGTGCTGGAGCCTTCTGCAATGCCTTCCTCAGACCCTTCTATAGCAATGCATTTTTATTTTCATACACTTAAGCCATTGGGACCAGCCCCGAAGTTTTGTGTGCAAAATGCCTTTCCCTCCATGTGTGTAAATGAGAGAGATCTGGGCCAAACCATGGCTCTCAGGCTGGCCAGGACACAGCAGGTAGAGATGTGTTCAGTGGGAAGGGGGATCTCATCCAGACCCACTGCCTGATGTGCATGCTCCTGTCAGTTACATCCCAAGACAACACTAAGGGAACACACATCCCCAAAGCTGCTTTGTGACAGCTCTCCTAGGAAGCTCCTGGGGATCTCCTGGACACAGCTTCTCCAAATGCCTGGCTATTTGCTCCTAACAATGCTGAGGGAATTCAGAGTTGTCAGAGAGGTACGTTCCTCAATAATAAATGTGTTGTCCTGGTAGAAGACACTTTCACAGGCCAAGTGTCATCTCAATTTCCCTATTAATGAAAGAGGAACAATCAATACTTGCCTGGCAATGATGCTTTGAGACTTGTGTTCACTCACACAGTGCTTAGCACACCTAAAGCACTGCAGAGCCAGCCTCAAAGTGCCTTCATGCAGCTGCTCCACATCAGGGACACTACTTGGACTCAGGAATTGGCCAGTTTGGTTTGCCTCTGTGTGAGGTCACTTTTTAACTGTGGATGTGGTTTTATGAGTATCTTTGGAGAAGATTAAACCGTTTATCTTTACATTCCTAGATGTCACTGGGCCAGGTGGTCTGGGAAACCGTGCCAGCAAGCGAACAAACACTGACTACATTTATCCTTAAATGATTTAACTGGGAAAACCAGATAGGTGCCAGTGTAATCTGGTATTTGCTTGCCTGTAAATACAGAGAGACTGGGGCTTTTGCTAGAATAGCCATTCTTCTCCTTTCAAAAAATCTGGCTTGGTCTGATTACCAGTAATTTTTTAGGCCAGATTAATTGAAAGGACTTTGGACAGAATCCTTAAAGAGCATTCACATTTTTGAAACTGTTCACTGTCCTGTAACCTTCTGCTGTGCTAAGAGGATTAGAACCAGACTGGTACGTACAACGTGAAGAAAGAAAGATGCTATAACTGAAAGCTCAATTCTGTCCCATAAACATGGTGCGTGCACAGCAAAACACCATCTTTAAACACTGGCCTAGCAATGGTACAAATCATAAATGCAAATGTTTAGCTTTGATTTTGGGAAAGAAGTCTCTGCACAGTGTGTCAGGGAGCACTTCTCCTATAAAGAGTCACTAGATCCTTTTGCTTTTCTTTTTGTTTCTGTGTTGCTTCTTTTTTCAGTTCTCCAAGACCTTTAATTTCTTGCAAAACTTGTGAAGCTTGCCGAAGCTGCTCTACTGCCTCATTGAGCAATGTCTCTGCCACCACTGGGGGTCCATTCCCCTCCTGGGCCTGTTCCAAACCTTCACGTAAAACCTTCTGCAGAAGCTTTTCTGCTTTTTCCCTTTCATTAGCAACTTTCTCCTCCATTTTAGCTATGCATTGATGGGAATCCTCTGGGAAACCTTGGCCTGGAAGTGCTCTCTGTTTATTTTTGGAATCAGAGAGCAAGTCTCCCAGAGAAGAACAGCGAAGTTTGAGACCTGAAGTGTTTTCTGTAGAATCTTCCTTCTCAATAGTTGCTTTTACACTCTCATGGTCTGTTTCTGTAGCTAAGGAAGTCTCTGTCTCTTCTGCTGAAGTTTGCTGTTCCTTCTCGGCTGCGGTCCTCCCATTTCCTTCTTCTGTTTCAGCTGTCAGGGATGTGAACTCTGCTACCTCGCTGGCTGTGATCCCATTCACTGGGGGCTTGGAGCTGCCAGACTCTTGCTCTTCCCAGCCCCCAGCTTCCAGGTCACCATGGCTGGAGTTCTCAGTGGCAAGCATTTTCTCTGGCAAAACCTTAGGAGGAACAGGAGGCTTTGAAACATCTGCAGCAGCAATCTCAGCCAGGTTGTCTTTGCCATCATCTCCTGATGATTCCAAGTGTTCTGTCTTTTTAGGTTCAATGGTTGGTTGGTCCCAAGCTACTTTCAGCTTGTCTGGTACACTCTTAGGAAGTGGAATTGGAGCTTTTGATATAACCCTGTTGCTGACCTCAGCGAGGTTCTCCTTGTTCTCCTCACTTGGTGCTTGGGATTCTTCCACGTTCTCCTCTGGACTTCCAGAGTCCTCTTCCTTGGCATTTGCACTGTCCTTTGATTTGATGCTTTCCTTAAGCTTCTTATCTGGAGGCAGTGGAGGAGACAGAGGTTTTTTATGTTCCTGGTCAGAAGCATTGTTCTCTGCTTCCTGGTTTTCTTTTGTGCCAGTGGGTTTTATGGGTGGCATAGGGGGCTTTGGAGTTTCTTTTTGAGGGGGTTCATTGTCACTTTCACTGATAGTGGAATCAAAGGTTGGTGGTCCATTGTCTACTATATCCAGATCTAGTCGCAAGATACCATCTGATGTACACTTGGCAGCCTGAAAAACAAGAGAGAAAGTTTTCAATTTCTATCATTGATCCTGTGTTTCATCCTTTAACTTCAAGTTAAAGTGCAAAACCCTTGCAACCAGCATGCCAAGCAAGGGGTTGTTGCTTCAAGGTGAGAGAGTTGGGGCTTTTCAGCCAGAAGAAGAGAAGGCTTCAAGGAGACCTTAAAGCCCCTTCCAGTGCCTAAAGGGGGCTTCCAAGAGAGCTGGAGAAGGATTTTTCACAAGGCCACAGAGTGATAGGACAAGGGGGAATGGCCTTAGGCTGAAAGAGGACAGGTTTAGATTAGATATTCAGAAGAAATTCTTCACCATAAGGGTGGTGAGGCCCTGGCACAGGTTACCCGGAGAGGCTGTGAACTCCTCATCCCTGGAGTGTTCAAGGCCAGGCTGGAAGGGGCTCTAAGTAACCTAGTCTAGTGAAAGGTTCTTTGCCCTTGCAAATGATTTTTAAGGTCCCTTCCAACCCAGCCCTTGATTCTAAGAAAAGTGCAGAACTTATTTTACTACTTCTTTTGAAAAGACTGTCTTAAAGCCTGTGCCACAATAACCTAATTTCTTGGTTTTCTTGTGGGTGCTAGTGTTAAGCTCTGTCTTTTTATTCTTTGTCCTGGGGTAGTGGGTTCTTTTCTACGCCCTTCATTTACAATGTGCCCCCCCAGAGGCTCACTTTTCTGCTTTTGAACTTGTCATAAACCAAGCTGATCTTCAGATCGCTTGGCCAGGGATTGTAATCCTGTTGCCTTCTGCTTGCTTCCTCTAACCCGATGTCATCTCAGCCTGACCAGGGCCAAGCCTCAGCTGGTTAAACCTCCTTCAGACCACAGGCTGTGTGCAAATCTCACTAGTAGGGAGGTTTTCCTAAAAAGGATGGACTTAGCAAAGACATTGCAGTGTATAAGCTCAGTGCCCCACAGGGAGAACCGCAGTGACAGTTCCTGTGTGAGGAGACCCAAAACCACACGGTTTTGTGTGCTGCAGCCAGGGCCAGGCTCCTGCAGTGCAAACTTTAGTTAAAGCCTCTCTCTGCCTTTCCAGCCCAGAACAGAGATGAAGGCAAGCTGCATCCTGGCAGTTTGGCCCTGACCCATCCTCACCTGGCCTGCTTTGAACATTGAAAATCCATGTTCATGCCACTTCCTTCAAGAATCTGCAGCCAGCAGCCATGATACACATCTTCCTGCAGGCTCTATCCCCTCATTCCTGCTGCTAAATTTGTAAGTCAGTTTCCCCTGATTTTGGCTGAGGGTGAGACATCTTAGAGGTATTAACCTCAGGGGTATCTTGTGAAAATAGTGATCTGAGCAGGGAAGAGAGATGTTTTTAGTGCCTAGGGAAGGGCTCCCCACCTTACTGAACCCGTATTAGGCAACAGAATCCACACTTCATTGTTGCTGTGACTTTTGTCATGTTTTCTTCTGCGGTTTTCTGGAGGATGGGAATCTATGATTCATTCTCATGCATTTCTCTGGGAGAGACACTCTCCCTCCATTTCTATGCAAAGTAAAAAGTCTCAAGGCATCTCATTTTCTGCACAAGGGTCATCTGAGTGTTGTGCAGGCACATAAGTCAGACTCTTGGAAGTCTGAAGAAAGAAGATTTGATTTAAAAACCTTCCTTGCTTGCGATTAATGCTCTGCTAAAATATCAATCTGTCTGTAGAAACTTTTTCATAAATCACAGGAATCAAACATTAGTAAGAACCTCTCCCCTGGAAATGAAATGCAGGTTTGTGGTGGTTTGTTTTTGTTGTTGTTGTTGTTGTTGTTGTTTTTAAGCGACAGACCCAGAAAATCAGTTAAAAGTAGACAGGTTAGTCTATAAAACTGCCTGGGAGAATAATGTATTCTGTATCAGACCTAGGGAAGGGCTTGTAAGCTTGAAAGCTTGTCTGCTTTCTCCAGTTAGCTTAATAAAAATACAGCTTCTCCCCGTGGACCATGCAGTTCTTCTACCTTTAGACCACTGTGGCTACAAAATTATCACATCTTTGAAAATAAATATAGGAGCTTCAGTCTCTAATGGCTCTGACCAGATGGTGAAGCAGCTTATGAGTTATGAAAAGCTAAATATATGATAACGTGCTGCAGCAGATAAAGATCTATGGGAACCTGGAGCTTCATTAGAGAGGTGCTGGCACAGTCTTTCCTGCAGGAAGTTGCTTCCTTTGTCAGCTTTCTCTGGGCTGTCCATCCCTGGGGTTTCCCCTGGGGTTTGGTACCTGAGTGGAAGGAGCAGCTCTCGGTGATCCCAGCTGGTGGGATGGCTCACTCCAACAGGGTGCACTTACCTCCTTTAGGTGACTTCTTGTGGGTGGCCGACGTCCGTGGGACACCTTCACCCTGTCCCGAGTCACATGGTCCAAGGAAAGGCTCTCATCTACTTTCACCTTCAACAGGGGGAAGAGGAGGAAAACAAAAAAGGAAGAGGGTCATTACTTTCTCAAGACATGTCTATAAAGTTGTCACTGTCACACATGAAATGTTGAAGCATTTCACCTCTAGTCTTTACCTCAGAGCTCAATTACAGCCTGCCTGCAAAGCCCTGCATGTATGTGATGGATATTTAAGGTTTCAGAGGTTTGCAATGGCTAAACTTATCTCCACCTAAGAGGCAGGGAAAAAAGGACACAAGGAACTTTGTCCTCACTGCACCCTGTGCTTGGACCAGCTCCTGCATGTGGCAGAACACAGCGCCAAAACTGCTGTTTCCATCTTAGAGGTGTAAGCTCATTAATAACCGTGACCTGACTGTGAACTGTATCAGCAGCACTTTGTTCAGCCCTTCCCTTCCACAGCTCTAATGACTGCAGGATGCTGAGGAGAAGGTGTGAGCAGTGACCTGGATTAATTGCAGATCCAGCTGAATTAACAAATTTATTTCCTGGAATCAGACAAGAAATCCACTGCCTCACACTCCTGAGGAGGGAGGTCCCAGTGCTCTGACAGGTATTTCTCTGTGCTGGCTCTATGACCATCTACACACATTGTGATGGCCAAGGGCTGGAGTCTGCTCCCCATGAAGGGGCAGCACCAGTGACCAGGGACACTGAAACATCTGTGTGTCCTTGGTACCACAGTTTGTACAATAGGAAAGCTGGCAGGGTGAAACAGGGATTTAAAGAGAAAAATGGCTGGTATGGCAGAGTGGTTTTACAGCTCCTTCAGGGGAGAACAGATAATCCAAGTGAACTGAGGGCTTGACCCATTACCCTGTGCCTAGCCTGTGTGGAAACACTTTAAATCTGAGGTTTGATCCTTACTGGAATGACTGAGAATAAGAGGCTGGATCCCTCTGTAAGGAGGATAACTCCACTTCACAGGGCAGGGAGGTGATCTAAGATCCCAATTTGCTGTGCTGCTGAAGGGCATGCAGAGTTCACTGCCCACTGTACTGAATAAAAGCAAAGCCCAACTTCCCAGAGTTTACACCTCTAGCACTGTCTCTACACCAGTTATCCCTTTTCTCAGAACTTTTACTCATTGCTTTGGTTTCCTTTGCTAAACAGTTTTGCTGATTTCCTTGTCCCTCCTTACCCTGCTCATTTTCTCTTGTGTCATTTCCATGGTGGTGGTTTTGTTCATTTCCTTTCAGTTACTGAAAAACTGCAGAAGAGATGCTGCTCCTTTTGGTTAGCTCAGGGCTGATTTACAAACTAAGAGGGAGCAGGACAAGGTTAAACAGGCTCTAGGTTGTGCAATTTTCATCCTCTCCTCTGTACAGCAGGATGGGAGGAGAATTTGAAAGTGCAGGTGTGCTGGGGCCAGCTGAGAGGCAGGCAGGTTTTGCCAGGGCCATGGAGTAACTTTCCACCAGACTTCTCTCCAGACTGCAGGCGGAATAGCTGGTGGACTGAGTCACTTCAGGCTTTTCCAGCCCTGAAGACCAAGTACCTCCATTTCCAGGCTGCTTGGTGCTGAGGATCATGGCAGTGTGGAGAAGACGAGTCCCTCCAGGCTGCATCCCAGCTCTACACAACTCAGCGCTGCAGCTGCTTCTCTGCACCAGCTGCTTCCATTGGGAGAGGGGGACTCCCAGAAATCCTCTGATCCCAAGCTCTGAAGGGAAGGAACCTGCCCTACCTTGCACACCACCCTTCTCTTTCCTTGGACCAAGGCTGGCATGCAGGAAGGATGGGGAGAACAGGAGTTCAGGCAAGTTCTGCTTTTAGCTAAAGGAGCCATGGATGAGAACAGAAACAGACACTGTTTCTCTTACCTCATCAAATACTTTGTTTTTGCCTCTATTGATCCCTTCATTAAGAGCTTTTATCCACGATTCTTTTTCTTCCAAAGTTGGAGCTTGAAATTTGATATCATGAACCTGCAAGAGCAGAGAGAGAATTTTTGCCTGAGCATTCCTTGTCAGGACCAGAGGTACCTCTGAATCACTTCAGTTTCTATATAACATCCAATTCCAGCCTGGGTTAAACTACAGATTCCTTTGTGCTTTGGCATAGCTCCCATGAACAGGATTTTGTTATGCTGGACAGCTTTTTGTTGTAGTTTTATTTTGGTAACTACTAAAGTAGTAAAAACGTAAGTTTCTCCCTTCTGCAAAACATTTGGAATTGCTCTTGGAGCATCAGTGAGTTGTACAGCAAATGGTCACACTGCATAGAGTCAGACTGAAAGTCCAAGTCATACTGGCTGGTTCAGATGAAGTAAAACACTTCATCTCCCACTTCCCCCAGAATACCAGGAATGGGAAGGCTGCATGCCGTGGGCTCTGCCTGCTTCCCTGTTCCTGTGGCTCTGCAGAACAGAACTGATACTGGAATGTGGGGCACTGACATTGGCCGCTCTAACCCTGACCCAGCTGGGCACAGACACAATGAGGCATAAGAGCAATGTAAGTGCAAAAATTCACCATATCTTTTTCTGTTTGCAAGTGAAATCCAGCAGTGAACACTGCAGATAGGCACTCTCTGGGGTCTGAAGAGCTGCCCCAAGAAGAAGGGAAGAGCTGGCCACATAAGAGGGAACTGGCAAGAAGTATGGGTCACAAATAAGGAGGGAGGATGGGTGATTGTATGGGCTGTCCTCCAGTCAGCCAGCTCTTCCCTTCCTCCAGGACAGCCCCATGGCTTTGCTCAGTGTTTCCAATCTCTTCTTGCCCACAGCAGTGACAATAGGCAGGTTGTTATTTAATTCACTGCTGTTTCCTCTGAGCACCTCACCAGTATTATGTAGCTTTGCCCCAGAGTACACTCCAGGTGAGAGAAATATCATCTTCACCATGGAGGTGGCTCCATGGCAGACCAGCTGGGATCCAAACAGCTCTATGTGGTGCTCTAATCCACACTGCACAGGCACACAGGAATACTCCTGTGCTAAAGGACACCAGCAACATTGCAAAATGAAGCACTGAAAAGTTAGACACTCCCATTGTTTCCAGGCTGCAGGGATGTCAGCCTGCTGTGTGTGCTCCTCCTAGCACCATCCCTAACAACAGGGTGGCACTTCTTACTGAGTTATTCCATCATGTGTTTTATCCTCCTGGGTCAATATGTCTTATTGATTTCACTCTGCTCCAGCCCTGCCCTGAGAACAGAATTACTGATTCCCCTGACAGTCTTTTTTCTTTCCTGCTTATCACTACAGTATCTGGGGGGCTTCACAAATTCCTTTTCAGGGCAACTGAAATTATCCACCTCTTCCAGGTGGAGAAGTGAGCTACAGAGAGGCTTGTTCAAAATACAGCCTCATGGGGGTTTTGCCTGGGGGTTTTTGGGGGTATTTAACATCCTATAGGTATTCTGCACTTTCCCATTGCCTTCAAGAGCAGTTGTAGCCTCAGCCTTTTTGTAAATGAGGCCCCACATTCCAAAATCACAGCAGTGTCTATATAAAACAGGGACTATATTAAATGAGAGGCACAAAGCTAATGGTGACTGACAGTCGAGCGCTCTTAGCAGCTCCCTGTTCATGGCACAACAAAGCAGCAACTGTTCTGGGTCTCAGCAACTTCTGAAGGGACCATCAGAAATTCTGCAGAACTAAAGCCTGATCTCCTTACACCCACTCTTGCTGTTAGAAACCAACTGTTCTTCCTTTCTGTATTTATTTCTCGTGTCAGTGCCATGGATTTACATCACAGCTTCCAAGTGCCAGACACTCACAACCATCATGGCAAGCAGGGAGTTAGGGAGTAATTTGGGGAAAGATTCTTTGTTTGATCAGTTTGCAAGTAAGGTGACAGGGGACCACGTGCCTTCCTGAGAGCTCAGAGGGGAGGTTAGGGCCTGACCCACAGCCCTCTGGAAAAAGAGCCCTTTGTCTGGGATGCAGAAGAGCCACTCTAACCAGGGAATGTAAGGGAAGGCAGGGCTCCAAAACAGAGTGACAGCCAGATTTTGTTTTAGTCCGAGCTGGCCTGGTTTTGTGTGTGCTTAAAAACTTTTTTTGTTTGGAAACGATTTTGCCCCAAAGCTTTGTGATTATAAAAGCTTATGAGAAAGCTCTACTTGTGAGCAGCTGAGCTGCTGCACTGCCTGGCAAAGACCTGGCAGCCTGCACCAGGGTTTAGAAATCTCCGTACACGTTGTTCAGGAGAAGGATTCCTGCCTCACATCAAGCTTCCTCTTCCAATGCCACTTTCTGTGCCTCATTCCAAATAAAGCCTCCCAGTCTGTGACTAAGCACTGGTGTCAGCAACTCTGTGGCAGAGCAGAGAGAACCTCAGGGGGGTGGCTCCTCGTTAATGAGAAGCTGAGATGTCCCTCTGGCATGCAACCCTTTGCCATCAAATGCAGATCCAGTGGATGGTGAGAGAAAGGGACTCATGGTGGCAGCAGAAGGGAGCTGGGTGAGGGAGGATGAGCAGCACAGTGGGACCCACAGGGCAGTGCCAGCCTCATGTTGCTGCAGCCCTGCTCCCTCTTGCACAGCTCCCTGGGGCTGTGACACAAAGGGGCAGGTTCTTCCTAGTGGCCAGGTATCTTAGAATTTTTTTCTCTCCTTTTTATAACACATCCACAGACACCAAGGCAGAGTCAGGCTGCTGGGGCTCCAAGGCTCGTGCTCAGGCTGCTGCCAGCCACAGCCTCTTTGCTGCCTGGCAGTCCCTGGTCTGTCTGCATCCATCTGTGGCTCCTGTCCTCGGCCAAGGCATTGGGAAAGGAAGCTCACCCAAACTGGGATGGGAGCTCTCTGTAAAGCAGGAAGCTGCAGAGGAGAGGCAGGAAGAAGCTGGTCTCAGTCCTGCCTGTCACTGGGACTCTGCACAGTACTCTGAGACTCACAGGCTCTCAGCAAACAAGGAACAAATTAATTTCTCTTGTCTGTATCTTTACTCATTTGAATATTTACAGATACGAGCAGATGCATCTAAAGATAGGTATTTCCTACAAAACATTAAGCAAGGTCTGCTCTCCAGCGGGAATTTAAGGCAGAAAGTCAGTGACACCAATATGAGAGGGCAGCAGGCAGGGTAACACATTTGCACTCCTCCTTGCTAAACCAGCTGAGACTGAGTCATGCCATAAACAACAGGCTGGTGTGCCAGGAAAAGCTGTCATGGCCAAACCTAGTGACCATTGTAAGCCATGAATGCAGGCTATGCAATTTACTGACAGTTACTCAGAGCACAGCACAGCTCCTGCTGAATCACTGCTGAGACCTCAGACAGCAGGAGCTCCCACAGGGATCACTGTCCGTGACAGCAGCGGGCACCAGCTCCCTCACTGCTTCTTGTCCTCCCTGAGACATCAGTCTTCTCCAGCACTGACAGCCTGATGACAATGCCAAGCCTGCTTTCCAGGAAAGAGAAGTGTTCCTGGGGTCAGTCTGTTGCACCTGTGCTAAGTGATTTAACAGACAAGCTCTGGAGAGCATGTGGCTGCAGTTTAAGACTGTTACCAACACTTCTTTGCTGAGCAATTCTGCAGATCTGCTGCAGAGGTAGGTGACACAAACCTGTGCTTGGTCCTTATCTGTTTCAGTGCAAAGCCTGGTAGGGCTGGGCTAAACTGGACTGTGAATTGCCTGTGAACTGCTGCGGGGATGTGTTCCCTTCTGCCGACTTTTGGTATAGGGTGGTCACCTCCAGCAGAAGCTGCAGCAGAGCTGGGTTAGTAATATCTTAAACTACCATGAGTGCAGCTTTCTTGCCTTCTTCTACATGACTTTGTCAGGTTATATATCAAGAAGGGGAAAGAAGAAGACAAGGGACTCCCTGCCTATGACAGGGAGGTTGGAACTAGGTGATCTTCAAGGTCCCTTTCAACCCAAACCATTCCATGTTTCCATGAGACAATTGTCAGATGATTCTGGTGGTTTTCTGAACCAAGAGCTATGTCATCCCTGGGAATAATGCAGCACCTCTGCCAGAATGGCAGACCCCAGGAGCAGAGTCCCCCAAGCCTCACTGCATTCTACTGCAGCTTCCAGGCTGGGCCCCTGGTGAAGGCAGTTCCAGGTACCTCAAAAATTGATGGAGGGAAAAATAAGCAATGTAAGTTTCCATCCCTGACCACAGGTGCGAGGATGCCTGAGGAGCTGCAGGACTTGCTGGGGGACTCTTTCCTGACTACCACCCTCTTCCCAATATTAATACTTCCCTGCAGCTGAAGCTTTTCAGATCCACTGAACACCAGACTTGTGCCAATCTTGGTAATTTTCAGAGTTTACACCAAGCATCATTTACACTGCTCTTCTGCATTGTGAGTAGTACATTTTAAAGTCTCCAGGTCAAGGCTATTGCCCTTTCTTAGAAGCCCAGCTCTCTGCATCCAAAAGTTTTCACTTAATTGCTGTGGATGGAATGAAGCATTTGAGATTTCTAAGCAGAACGGGACTTTTGCACACTGCCAGCTTCCTTCACTGAAGAATTGAAGCTCAGGGGGCAGTGCTTTCTTTCAGTTCCATACCAGTGCAGGCGTGTGACATACTCACATTGTCACAGCTTAACAAAAATGTCATCCTTGTCAACAGGCCAAGCAGAATCTGGGGTACATTCATCAATGACCAGTGTTTAGCAGGACAACTTATTTATTCAGGTGCAACTTCAGCTGCAGAGTAGTTTTAACTGACTGATTCATCTCTGCTCAAAAATATCCCATCCAAGATTTAAACTGGGATTCCCCTGCAACTAAACTGGGCTCCTTGTATTCAAGATTTGTGCACTGAAACAGAAATGGCCTTTCCTAGCTTGTTGCTAAGTCCCTCAAACTCATTCCTCACCATCATGCTCAGGAGAGAGGGTGAAAAGAAAAAAACACTAGCAAGATGTGGCAGGGTTTGGCAAACTGGCTCACAGGGTGATTTTAAACTGTGGATGGCAGCAAGCCTCCCAAATGGAAAATGTTTAACTGATATATATCGCCACAGCTGCAATTTCAAAACAGAAGAAGGACAGTTGTGTACGTTGGCCTCCTAATTGAAGCCTGTGCTAACATCTGCCAAAGTATGTTGTGTGTCAACACCCTCACCAGATTCCCAGCCAAAAGAAGGGTGGGAGGGGAGCCACAAACAGGGAACTTTTCATTTATAAAAGCCCCTCCTTTCACCAAAAGAGCCTTATAAAAAGTAGCCTCTATCTAGGTCTCCATTGAATCAGTGGCATGAAAAACAGGGTAGCTGTAAACTTGCCAGCATGCCAAAAGGATGAAGTTACCCTTTTGGGCACAGTTTGGGCATATTTTTCTCATAGCAAGAAATGAAAGGTTTAGGAACAGGTCTCACACCCTGTATTGATTCATGGAGCAGTGCAGAGACATATGCAGCTATTACACAATTCTCCCTCAGTAACATACTGGCAGATAATACCTGTTCCTACCATGCTGCCCATCTCTAAGCACACGGGGTATTATTGGCCTCCCTGGGAATAGGTGTACACTTAGAATCCCAGAATCCTAGAATAATTTGTGTTGGAAGAGGAAAAACATCTAGTTCCAGCCCTCCTGCCATGAGCAGGGACACCTTCCACTATTCCAGGTTGCTCCAAGCCCTGTCCAACCTGGTCTTGGACAATTCCAGGGATGGGGCAGCCACAGCTGCTCTGAGCAGCCTGTGCCAGGGCCTCACCACCCTTGCAGGGAAGAATTCCTTCCTAATGTGTTCTGGGCTCCAGCGCTCTGCTGGAGCTCACTAGCCCAGGGTTCTGGGGCAGCAGAGTCTTTGTTTTGTTGTTTTGAATGAAGTTTAGCACAATGGTGCTCTGAACTCAGCTGGGGTCTTATTATATGTATAAACACTAAGTGACTGGAGTGAAAGAATAAGCAACAGTGACAACAAGGACTAAACAATCTCCATTTATTTAAACAAAATGGAGATAGGGGAACGCAGCAAGTTGGTTTTTGTGCCTGTTCATGTTCTTACGGAAATGAATGTGGTTTTGTCCCTCACAACTTCTCAGATTTGCATGGGGAGGTTTAGTAAGAACTCTTAAGGCCAAAAAAATCCCATTGAAATTAGAAGGCAAAGTGTGATACCCCAAAGCAACAATGAAGAATTCTAGCCCATAAAGACACTGAAATGGATAGCATGCAAGGAGGAGCTAAGGAGAACATCAAAAGATGTGTAGTGATGATGACTATAAATAGGAAGTAAAGCAGGATGTCCTTGCATACACTGAGTGCTCAGTCACTATGTAATGCCAGCCTGGTTTTTAGCTTCTGGATCTAACCAGATGCTGTGCAGGAAGCTACAGATGTAGGTTTTCATGAATTCTGCAAAATAAATCTTTTCTCCTAGGAACTGTTTGGCTGCAAGTAAATTTGCACTGGAGTTTCTCAGATCAATGGTTCTAACTCCAGGAACTGTCTCAGTACATGGATCAGAATTATTGATTTCACTGGACTTGGGCAAAGCTGCAGCATCCACAGGTGCTCAGAGGACATGGAGGAACCATAGGGAATGATCTAAGTACCACTTAGGGAGTACTGGAAGAAAGAAAATGCTAAGGCAGGAAAAAAAAAATCAAGAGGAAAAGGTTGAGCCACAGGAAGACGCTTTCCCCACAACAAGAAAGAAATCTACATAACAGTGGCTTTCCTTCTTACACACTGTACACCCTTCACAGCTACAGGTCATTCTCCCAGCTGCCAAGGAGCTCAGTCTCAGAGCTTTTCATCTGCTTTGGGCACAGCTGGCTGGAACTCACTTTGGAGTTAGCAAACTTGAGGGTGATGAGAAAGGCAATCCTACCTTCTTACCCGGGGAGCGGATTAAAATGAAACGATTTTTCCTTTTTAGTAGTGCACGCAGCTCCTGGCACTTGTCATAACTCTCCAGTTCCACCGTTTCTATGCACTTCTGTTCATCCTGCAGAAAGGGAATGAAACATTATTATGAATAGGAGGCATTGAAATCAATCATAGACCATCAAATTCTGCATTTCTTCCCTTTGCAACTGTCCAAAAGCTCTTCTGCCTTAAAAATAACCTGCATACAGCTAGAAAGCCCCATAAATCAGGCTGGCATCTCATTAAGAAAACACCCTGGTCTTTAAGCTACAGGCCTAGTGGTCCACAGTGGCTGAGCAAATAACAGGTTGGGGACAGTAACACCAGTTTCTGTCATTGCTGTTGGCCTCATCCAGGGATCTGCAGCCAGAAGTGACACTACCTCTATCCCACAATGAAAGGAGGAGATGTGATTCTGCTTTTTCACAGGGAAGATGACACAAGCATCACGATGGTCCAAGCAGCCCTCTCAGGAAGCCTGAGCCAGAGCAGGGATAAGAGGGGAGCGCTGTTGCCACACTGAGCTGGGGCAGACTGGTCCTCACATCACAAAGGTCAGCAGGAGCCATGTGTGATGGACACAGTCCTCTTGCAGCCACAGTCTGAGCTGTCAAAACGCTTAGGATTGGAAATACAGCCCTGTACAGCCAGCAAAACTGTCTGGGCCAGCATCTCAGTGGGGAATATTTATCTCTGGAGTATCTCCACTGATGACTGCCGGCCGCGATCTTGGCTCATTTCTCCCAGTAACATAACTAAAATTCCACACGTGGTGCGTGGCTCAGTTCAGCTGCAGAGCACCATCCCTAATAGGAATTGCAGCGTAACACTGGGCAGATAATATTCTTCATGTCTCAGTAGCCCAGCAGAGACCAAAGCTCCCTTTTGCTAAGCACAAATGAGCAGTGAGAATCTCAGAGCAGTTCTTGCCAGTGAAGTGCTATAGTCAGCACGGCTCATGAACCTCTCCAGTACCATCCTGAATTAAAATCGCTGGCCATAACCACCCCCAGCTCAGGCTCTGCTCCCAAGGCAGCTCCTTGTGCCCGTATGAGTTTGTATTTAGCAATTCCTGTAGCGGAGAAGGGGGTGTGGGATGAGGAAACATGTCATAGCCAGGAAGCTGCTGCGTGGCTGGAGGCAGGGAATGGAGAGTTCAGAGGGAAGTGGGCTGCGGGGAATTTCCTCCCTTTACCACTTGACATTTAAGTCACTGTGCAGAACTCAGCCTGCGTTTCAGTTTTTTTAACCCTCCTATCTGGGGATGGGGGCCCAGCAGAGCTGATGCCAGTACACAGAGCAAGTCCTGAGCCACCGAGGGACGTCTGGATCTAATTTAGGTTTATTATTTTAATGACATTACTGTTTATTTCATTTAACACTGAGTAGGTGAATGTGAACTGGGAAAACGCATACTAGGAGGAGGAGATGAATCCTGCCCAAACCTAAAACCCAGCCGATAAAATCCTGCTGACGCTACCAGGCCCTTTGAAGGCTCCTGCTGCAATCCTGGTATCGCAATGTCACTGCAAAAGGACAGGGATGGAAATAATAACCCCTCTGCGGCCAAGAAATGACAGAGAAGGGTGAGGTCAGGAATACATGCCTCGGGGATGGGTGATCTCATCCTGGCCTTCGGAGGACGACCGCCCACGTTACAGCCCTGCCGCACGGCCGGTGCAGCTCCCAGCTCCTTCCCTGGGCTCAGGATGCAGAGAGCTCGGCAGTGCTCTGAGCAGTCACCAGCCCCAAGCCTCCTGCCCACCCTCCCTGCTCTCAAGAGCAGCTCTGCCCCCAGCAGAGCCCCTGTCACCCTCCCTGTCCATGCCATCCGTCCTGCCTCTTGGACAGGAACTCTTCCCTGTGCAAGCTGTGTGCCATGTCCTCAGGGCTGTGGAACACCAAGGTGGGGAACAAGGGGACTTGGCAGGGTGGAGAAGTGTGGTTTTGCTGTGAGATTGCCTCTTGCCTTCCAGCTGCCTGTCTTCTCCCTGGGGAGGCTTTGGGGACTGTGACCTGGCCAGGGAACAAGGGCAGAGAGGAGGGGGACATGCAGGATGCTGTCTCCCAGAGACACCTTGACTGTTCAAACTATGGTTCCTTCATCTCAGGGACCTGAACTTTTCAAGTGAGTTATCCTCTTCAGAGAAGGCAGGAAAGAAAGCAGCCAGAGAAATATAAAAACTCCATGTATGAGGCAAAGGAAAAGCATCTGAGTTCAGGGAGCACCAGAATGGGGCTTTTGTCTATGTTTTACCCTTGGCAAGCAGCCATCCCCACTCTGTGAGCCTACCTGGGTCACAAAGAGATCCTTTATGTCTGTTCTGCAACACTAAGATAAGGAATGAAAGACCCGACCCTGACACAGGTCCCCAGGTCCCTTCAGCCTCCTGGGACCTGGAGGACACTCAGCACCATGCAGAGACAAGGTCACTTCCAGAGTCCTGCCCTCACACATGTTCTGGACAAGCTCAATCCTGGTACAGAACCCTTACATTCATGATTTAATGCAGAAAAACTATTCCATTAACTCTTTATGGAGCACATCCTCTGACAAACATATCTGTGTCTATTGGCTTGGCCTTTAAGAAGAAAGTTACTGAACACCTGGACATATCAATGCATGTGCTTAACCGAAGAATCACACTTGGCAAACAATTTCCTTAATGAAAAGTTTACAAAAAGGTGAGGGGAAAAGACTCCCTGAGATTTTTATTTATATGAAGGTGTAGCTTCCAGCAAAAACCTCCTCACTGACACACACTCAGGGGCTGAGACCCTCCATTCAGTGTAAAATGTCTAAACCTGAAATAATAATTTATTTCTCTATTTGAGGCTCTCAAAGTGTTTTAACAAATCCATTTTGGGTATACCTTGCTATCACTTTACCAGGGGCAAAATGCAGATGTTAAGTGTCCATTTGTTGAACACCAAGTGGATCATCTGGTCTCTAGAATCTAGTAGGATTTTTCCCTGTCAAATAATACACTTACAAAGAAACCCTAAAACAACAAGAAAACAGGTCTAAGCACTAACTGCACGGTTTAGGAGGTAAAAAAAATCCAAACTCAAGACTGATGCTTTCTAATCCATGAAATGATAATATTGATCTGTCTAGTCACCCTACATTGGATTGCCTGGTGTTCAGGCAGAAAAAAAAACTCTGTAGGTTTTTTTATTCTTGCAAGAATATGCAGAGACAAGAAGACAAGAAAATAACCCACTAGAAAATAACCCACTTGGTTCTATGCAGACCTGCACAGCAGTTTCTTGGGATCCAAGCACCCTGTACTTGCATCAGTGCCTCCCTTCCTGACATTTGGGTATGGAATATACAAACATCTTCCTTAATTGCATCTTCATTTAGGTGAAGGTACAGATGCAGGGTGCTGTAGATGGAGGCACAGCAGAGAACAAGAAATCCATCTTCCTTCATTCCCCATCCTCTGAAAGAAACCTGAAGCCGTGTGGGATGACTTTCACCCCATCTGCTCCAGGTAACACAATAGGCATTTGCCATTTGCCTTCAGGAGGTGGCTCTGCTTTAAACGAAACCCAAAGCCTGACAAGCAAATGCAACTTGGGGAACACGTTCCCAGGGCAGGTCAGGAGCACATTCCTGGAGATTGCTACTGGTGATGATATATGGTATTTGTGTGCTGCTCACACTGTACTTTCCAGCAACATTGTACAATGTTCTTGTCTGTATCTCGTGTTGGCGTCCCCTCTGCTCTTGTTTTGCACCTAAACCTCAGCTACAAGTGCAGCCAGGCTCATGCAACTGTATCAACACGGCGGCCTGCATAGGAAACAACTGCTAAAGGCAACATTAGCACCTCTTTGTGAAGGGGTGGACACAGGAGGGACTGAGAAAAGCACACTGAGTCCAAGGCACTACCCAGTTCCTGGAAATCTGATGGGCTCAGATCAGCTGAAATGCTCAGCCTCCAAACCTGTCTGCCCACATGGAAGCTGACCCCCCATTTATCCCATCCAAGTCTAATTCAGGATACATATGGAGAGATGCCTTTTATTCCTGTTGCCTGAGGTTTTATCTCCTTTCCTTTTCAGCAAGCACTGAACAATCCCATTTGTAAATGTTTCAGTCTGAGGAATGATGTGTTCTTCTCCAGGGTCACACAGAGCAGATATATTGAGAAGGTCCAGTGGGAAAAATGGCACCTTGAACTCCAGAAATGCAAACCACCATAGCACACTGCACCACAGACTCTGCCTAGACATCAACCCTTCCCATCTCAAAAACTTAGTTCCCCACTTGTAAGATAGAGACAGCCACACTGCCCTGACTCACATTAAAGGAAGATAAATACAGTAATAAACATGAACTGCCTCAATTCTGTTGCAACAAGACCCCTCCTGAGTGCAGAAAATTGCCATTTCCTTTGGTTTCCCTGTAGTAAGTCTGCACAATCACATGTTATCCTATTGTGCTACCAGATAATTTTGCAGCAATTTCCTCTCCTAAGACATTTGACTTCACTGTAAGCCAGTTTAATAGCCTATAGATATTAACATGATCCCTTATTTACAATAATGGGACCTTGCAGCTACTGTAGCTTACAGATGCAATTTATTACAGGATGTTACCACAATCCACAGGCTACCAGAAAACATTATGCCTGGTTGTTACAAATGCCATTTTCCTTCTTGAGATAATAAAATAACCCTTTAAATGATTGGGATTTTTTCCTTCTTCTGAATGTCTGTGAAAATTAATCTTACTTTAAAAGCCTCCTTTTCCCTTGTGGTAATGAGAGCCTCCATGTATCTTGTTTTTAAAGGCATGCCCTTTAAAAAAAAATCTATGCCATGTTTATAGATTTTGAATCTTCGAGTTCCTGAAGCTTCAGCTGGAGTCAACAGGTGTCCAGGGCACTGGGAAATGATCTACAGAGAGTCAACAGTTTGCAGGACCAGGCTGCATCCCTCTGGGTAAGAGAATTCCCCCTTGCTTTTCCTGCCTTCTGAACTGTTCATCACCTGACATTGACTTCTCCTCTCATTATTCTCGCACTCTTCATGACATTTCACAGCTAAGAACAAATGACACCAGAAAGCTTTGGGATTTGGGAAGAGCAGGAGTGTTCAGCATAAGAGAAGAGGTAGTACCCTTTAACCTAAATTGTTTATAACAAATCTTCTTTATTAGGCAAGAGTATGCTTTTAAAAAAGAGAACTGAACTCACTGTCAGTCCTGTAGTTCCTGAAACCACCACAGCAATGCAGCTGCTGAAACATTTCCCCATTCTTCTTCCCTTACACACTGCACATGAAGCTTTACATGATTTTACTTTTATATCATCCTGATGCCCACACATGACCCAGATCCTCTTGGGCCAGACACCTCACAGGCACGTGATCCTTGTACAGACCACAGTCCCCCACCCTGCTGCACACACAAGCCACCACAGGGCTTGAACCTACCTACCCCTCATCTCACACCCCTCTTGGTTGTAGCTTGTGCTTTGCACTGTCATTTCTAACTTTTGGGGCAAACTCTGCTCTTGCAGAAGCTGCTTCCAGCCCAAGAACAAGGGCTTGTCTCAGGACAAGGCCACCTTTGCATCCTGGCAGGACCAGCCCTGCACTTTTCATTCTTCTCGCCTGAAAATGCAGGACAGCTTTGGCTTGGCTCTTACTCCTCATTTGTCTGGAAACAGCTCTAAGTGCAGCCATGAACTTAAGGCATGCAGTTTATCTAGGGAAGTCCAGGACAAGGCTCCCAGGGGTCCTTTGCTCAGAACTGGCTCAAGTAAAGGGAAAAGATGTGCCAAATCCAGACTGACCGTGCTTAAGGAGGACAGCAAGCATTCACAACCTCACTTTGCCTCCTTCAGTGGCTAAAAGAAACCCTGAAGAGTCTGGCTGGCAACAATCTGAGCTGCTTGAGGGGTGCCAAACAGCTGCAGGGTTGCCTGCCATCCCCTCAAGTGGCAGGTGGGAAGTCAGCCTGCTACAATCACTTTTATCCTTCAAAAGCCAAAACCTCATTGCACATATCCTGCTTCCGCCCAAAGCTTTACTCCCTTCACCTTCTCACAGGATGTCCTGCCCCCCATTTTTTTTATTTTGGCAATGGCTCTGTCAAAATATTCAGTGGCTAAAATATTTATAATATATAATATATTTAAAATGCAGCTGCTGTCCCTTTTAGAGTTTACCCTTCCTGGAGATATTTGGAGAAGCCCTTTTGAAAGGAATGGGCTGGAGGGAAGAGTAAAAAACACAGGGACATGCATGTGTCCCCAGGGGCCTGCTCCTGCCCCTCATTCAAGGCCATTAGCTGTGACCATACCTCATCCTCGTAGACCATGAGCTGTGTTTTCCGTAGCTGGATGTAACGATCCTTCCACAGTCCCAGGAGCCCCCCACTGCTTTTTTTAATCCAGCCATATTTCTCTGCAGTTGGAGCACACTTTGGTTTCTCTGAGACCTCCTCCTTTGTATCCTGCAAGGACAGAAGGCACAAAGAGTTTCCATCATCAAAAAGCCAGCCCAGAGAAGATTTTGGCACCCACCAAACGTGGTCCCTCCCCACCACATCACAATGGGAGACTGGCATCTTCCAGAGGAAAACTCAACCAGCTCTCACAGGACTGGTAAGTGGGCATAGACCCCAGCCATCAGTCCCTGGAGACACTGTTGGGATGGCAGCAAGTCTACCTTGCTCCTCTGCTCCCCTAGGGGCTCTGCTTCCCTCTCTGGGGAGGTACTCCTTGCTTACTTATGCACCAAGTGCACCTTGAAAGAGAGCACCCTCCTTTCCTCTTTGCTCCTCCACCTTTCTGATGTGTCCCAGCACGATGGATTCTGCTGGCATCAGTAGCAACGCTCATATTTTAGTCCAAGGCCACGTCTGCAAGGTTCTCTTCTAGGAGTCTATGCTTGGTCACCATCCCCAAACCAACTCCTATGGGCCAATCCACAGCATGACGGAACGACTTCACCACATCCACATTAAAATGTTCCCAGCAAGTTAAAGATGAAAGCTTTCCTCCTCTCCAGCACACTGGAAGAGCCTTTGCAAAGGCAGGATCCCTGTACCCCTCCCTTGGAGCACCCTGCTGCTCCCCACACCCCATGGACCCCTCAATAAGCCTCTTTCCCTGGAGCAAGGCAAGAGGAATCCCTTGCTGAGCCAAATCCCCTTACACAATCACCTCACCTCACTTGTGATTTGTCAGGAGAGGCCAAGCCCAAATCCTCCAACCTCCTCCCAGGGACCCCACTGTCCCCCAGACTCAGTTTTCTCCATGTCCCCACAAGTAATAGCAGCAATTCTACTGCAGAGAGCTGGCACACAAAAAGAGGGTGTGTGACAAGAGAGCCCCAAACATCCCAAAATGGCCCTCACTGCACAAACTGAACTGGCTGGAGCTCAGACATCTTGTTTCATAACATGAGAAAATCCCAAGTGCATGGAACTGGACACTCCCACAGCCAGGACAGAGCAAGTGTGTGTGGACAAGCTTAAAAAATTTGGAGGAGAGCCTTGCTAACGAATCTGTTCTCATGCACCAAACTCCCACTGAACACACCCTTGGACAGCAGCTTTCATCAGGGTAAGCACTTATTGCAAAGAGGGAGCTCGCACTCATAAAAAGAAGAAAAAAAGCTTAAACACCTCGTGCACCCACATTTATTCTGACCTCCACTAAGATCTGGGAGGGGCTGGGCTTTGCCGGTAGGCTCTGGTGCAGACTGGGAACAAGAAACTCAAATAAACTGCTTCACCTAAAAGAAAATTCGGCTGAAACCTCGGTAACAACCTCGGTGCCCTTTGTAGAAGTTATTTCAGTTATACTGAGCTGCATCTGAAATGGCCACACCACAGGATGACTGAGCATCAAAAAGTTTTCCGGGAAATGGAGGGACTACATAGGGTGGTTTTTTTTTAAACTTGACTTTTTAGGTGGTCAGGAAGTTGTATTCAGTTGAGATCTGCGACTTCAGCAAACGTCAATTCCTGCACAAATACAGACCTGCTGGTTTCCTGATTGAGAACCCTTTTGATGTCATTTTTAGATAATTGGGCATGGACTTTAACCTCCCTCGTAGCACTTGTGCATGGATGTCACTGTATGAAGAGTTTATTCAAGTGAGCCCAGACCAACAACTACTAAAATGTTTTCACTCTTTAAGGCTTTTTTTTTTTTGCTTGGCAGGTGAATTTTTGCTGGGCTTTTTTTCCCCCACCTGGCAGAAAGGCTGAAGTCACGTGCTAAATATGTCTATCCATGCTCTGCTCTGCAGAGTGAAAACTACACTGGTTTTAAAATAAAAGTACTCCCTGTAAAGACACAGCACCTAACATCTACCTCTGAAAAACAACCTGCCCCAGCAGACCTGGGGCTCACGTTGGCACCTCTGTACAAGGCACAGCAAGGGCAGAGCTGGTTTGGGGTCTGGCTCTCCAGCCTTTCAGGGACTGCACTTCCCCCCCTGGTATTGCAGGGTTGCCTTGGAGCTCCCCAGATCACTCAGGAGCCCTGCTTGGAACCCCTGCCTGAGAGGAGCCATGCATGGGGGAACCCTCCGTACCAGGCAGGATTTCCTGCTGTGCCAGCACCAGGGAGCATCCACACAGAGGATCCATGACTCCAGACCCCACCTGAGCAGCCCAGGAGAGGGAAGGTGAGGGAAGGTGCAATGAGATGGAGAGTGCTGGTCTCAGCAAGTGACAACAGCCATAAGCAGAAGGCTCTGCCCCTTGCACTGCACAGGAGTCACCTGAGCCTGAGCTGCCTTCTCCAGTCCCTGCTACAAGGCCGATGTGATGGGTGAGATCCAGCACTCACAGGGATGCTGAGCTGCTGGACTCTGGATCAGCAGCTTCCCCCTCACACATACCCAGCACATCCCACAAGGGGGGCAGGTGCTGTAATCCCTCACCTGCAGTTTAAGGACATAAAAACTCGCATGATTCAACTGCAAACTTTGTTACTGCAAAAGCAAGAGAGTCTCAGAGATGGTGCCTGACATTTTTGCAGATTATTTTTATTGCAGCCCTGCCCCAAATTGGAAAGGGGAGGTTGGCCAGGGAAGGGCATCAGCAGCAGGGCATTGTGTCCATCCTGTGTCCCCTGCCTGCAATTCCACAATTAAAATGGAAGCATGACACAAAGACTTGAGCTGCTGCTGTTAACTCAGCTATATATGAGCATTCTACAAGAAATATTCAGATATCCTTCCTGGGATGTTCTTGGGGTGGACTCATTCTTGTGGTAATTCCATAGAAGAAGCCCCCTGACATCAGCCAAGTCAGCCAGTGTAAATGAAGGAAGAACCAAGTTATCCCAATGCTGGCTCAGGCCAAAGGCATCGCTCCCAAAACCAACCCAAAGGAGCCATTTTTGCATTGTATATCATGGATATATGATATACATTTCTGTATGTATATCATATATCATGTATATCATGGTATACATGTATACCATGTATATCATGGTTTCACCCATTAGAGGCGAAACACGAGTTCCACTCCTTCAGCTTGGTTTAGCCTCACATTTTGCAGCTCAGCAGAGAATCCAAATCAGACAAGATGGCTTTTTATTTAACAACTAGGCAGTTTTTTCTCCCCTGCCCTGTATTTTATGGGCCCACAAACCCACACAGCCTTCATGTCTTCCAACAAAACAAACCCCCAAGAGCTGAATCACAGTGGCGTTTTTAAAGTTACACAGAGCACAGAAGTGCCTTAGCCAGTTACATCAACTTCATTTCAATCAAACATCTCACTTATCACACTCTCCCTTCTACCAAGGTGCTGATGAACAACTCCCAGGAGACAACCTGCATCCCCACATGTCCACTCTTTTTCTCCCTTTCCACATTATCTCCCAAACCTTGCTGTAGCACTTCCACTTCTCCCCAGTCTGCTGGAACACAACAGATTGTTTCACTGGAAACAAACTGCTCAGATCCACGTGGAACTTGGGGAACTGCCTCTGACACCCCTTCTACAAGCAATCCTTGGAGGATTCATGTATCACTAAAGAAGAGAAGCCCGTGAGAGGGCCAGCCAATGCTGGGGTAAGTGTGAAGCCCCTTTGGCCGGCAGCCACCAGCTGGAAGCAGTTTCTCTGCTGTGGATTAATTTCATGGATGCCAGCGGATAATAACAACTCTCAGTCACTACCAACTTGGGCTGCTTTGCTGTCTCCCTGCTGTTTTAAAAGAGCTTTCATTCTTGCCACAGAATGTTGGGAGCTGAAATAAGGGGGTGTGAGGGGGGAGAGACAAGCCACAGCTACAGGGATCGCATGTACCAGACAGAGCCTGAAGTCCTCCGGCAGTCCGTCCTACCGGGAGCTTTCTTTGTGCATGAGCAGCAAAACCTCATCCAAGGAAAGGAAGCAGGAATAACTGCGTGGCCAGACGAGGGGAGAAAGGGACCTGTTTAACTTGCTAACAAATTTGTGGCATCTTAATCAGTCCTCACAGGGGTGGATTATTGGGGTGCCTGATGCCATGGACATGAAAACCGTGCACAGAAGAAGCAACACTGCCCTTCTCCGAGTTAAACCCGTCCCAAACAGAAAGGAGGAGCAGAACAGAAGCGGGGAAGGCTGGAGGTGCG
Organism: Hypocryptadius cinnamomeus; assembly: GCA_013400635.1. Taxonomy (NCBI): domain Eukaryota; kingdom Metazoa; phylum Chordata; class Aves; order Passeriformes; family Zosteropidae; genus Hypocryptadius; species Hypocryptadius cinnamomeus. The sequence continues at coordinate 120,845 of VYZP01013211.1, forward strand.
TAGACATGTCCAAGCTGGCGATTCGACCCAGGCCCGGCTCCAGCAGGGCAGGACAACACCCCAGCGGGAGTCACTCGGGGTGGCCCGAGCACGCGTGGAACCAGCCCGGCTCTGCCAGCGCCGGCCGAGCCCGGCAGCCCCTCCCTGCCGGGTCCAACATCCCGAGGGCTGCGGGGATGCGCTGCCGAGGCTGTGCCCGAGCCGCTCCGGGGGCTGCCGGAGATGGGGAACCCCCCGCCCCGCGATCTCCTTCGCCGTTCCCCGGGCGCAGCGGGGCCGGGATGTCCCAGCGCCGGGGAACACCCGAAAACACCCCGAAGTGGCCGGTGCGGTGCCCCTGTCCCGGCCGGCGCTTCTCCCGCCCATCCCGGGGGTCCCTCCTCCCTGTCCCGGGGTCCCCCCCGCTCCCCGTCCCGCTCCCGGCCGGACTCACTTGCTCCATGGCTCCTCGCCGCCCGCTCAGGGGCTCGGCCGCCGCCCCGCTGCCCCGCTGGGCTCCGGGCGGACGGTCATGCCGGGCGGGCCGGGGGTGCCGGCCCGGGCCCCGCCGCTCTCCCTCGGCAACAACTTCTCGGGGAGCCGGAGCCGCGGCAGCAGCAGCAGCACCGCCGGGTTTCCGGCGGCTCCGGCGCTGCCAGCGAGGAGGCGGGGATGC
>VYZP01013212.1:3129-15256 GCA_013400635.1 Hypocryptadius cinnamomeus
GGGGTGCCCGGGAGGCTGTGGGGAAAGGTTTTCAACCCATAAAGTCCTTGAGAGCTGCTTTGTGAAGGAAACTAGGACAGAAGGAGATATTTCACAGGGTCCAGAGAACACAAGCAAGTTTATTTACAAGCCATTCTTTAATCTCATTCAAGTGCAAATTTAAATTTTTACCTATGCCTTAATTGTTACAGTTGCATCAATAAAGTTTTGGAGTGCTCATCTTTAAGACCAGGAGACCAAAGCCAGCTCAGGTGTTGTACACACTGGCCTGAGACTATAAACCATGTACTTGTTAAAATACACAAAAAGAGACACAAAGATAACTAAGATGAATAAACTTGTGCATATCTAGAGGAACCTCTAAATCTTTCTTTAGTTCACCACAGGAACCCAAAAGACCCTGGGATACACATCAAGGAGCTGGAATGAAGGCCTGTGTGCAGGTTCTGTTATAGCTGCCCAGCGACACATTATTTTCCCATCCTCTGAGATGTGTGGCAGTGGTAACCTGGACTTGATGGCACACAGCTTTAATGAGGATGGCAATTCATACATTGCTGCTCCTCAGTCCTCCTGCATGTTCAACACACACAATCCTCCTCTGGTGGCTGCTACCCTGGACATGCCAATCGTGGCAGGAAGGAACCACCTGGAAACTGCACTATCTAGGGACTGTAAAGCTCAATAATGCATATTCTGTTCTGTGTGACTCATTGCTAAAGACAGTGAGGACACTTAAGGTTCTCCAAAATATCTGGCAAGGTGAATAAGTAAATTCTTTAATACCACTAGCCTCAATTTCTCATCTCCAGATATCGTTATCACAGAGGACCATCTAACAAAAACACACTTTACTTTTGAGTGTCAAGCTCACAGGTTTGCAATGATGAAATCTAAACCACTATTTTCAAGCATTTGTATTGTACTGTCTTTTCAATATATCCCTAAATTATCTCCAATGACATGTTTTTTAGAGTTGGTTTGCAAATTAAGCACCTGGTTTCCAATGTCAGTCTTGTTCATTTAGAGCTAATTTTGTATTACACTGTGATGGATATGGAGCACATGCCTAAATGACTCCTAAAGAGTTTTACTGGAAAATAAGACAGGATTTTTTCAGCTTTTATAATCCACATCTTACTTGAAAAGGAAGGATTTAGCCATAGAAATAATTTTTTCAACACATCTTTGCAGTTTTTATGAACTAAAATAATGTTACTCTAATGAGAATAGTACAAGAGAAGACTTTGGAATGACAGCTCTCCTTACAGTAAATGCTCCAGGATTATCCCTGTTCCTACAGAACATAACAGAAGGAAAAATCAGCCTGCTACCTTGAAACTGTAAAGAATTTTACTGTTTGAATGTCAAGGCCAGATTCTTGTATTTATTGAAAAAATATTAAAAATCCCAGATTTCCAATACCAAGGTCCATACATACCTTGGTAGCTTCTACTTTCATTACCAGAGAGTTAAAGAAACCATGTTTTTGAAAAAAGACATTTTTTCAAATGTTGTGTTGCTATAAATGAATTCACATGGTTAACATCTTGCATGTTTTTGGAAGTGAGATGGTTTTGTATACATATTTTTTTCCAGAAAAGGAGCAAAGTCATACAAGCCAGGAGAAGAAAATAGATGATGACTGATTTTTTAAAGGTCTGGATAGTGATTCAGTGTGCTGGCCAGGAAAGCTGAACCAGCCACAAGTCACAGGGAATGGGCAGAACCATGATCCAGTATGCCAGTTCTCACCTTTTTTTTTTCTTTTTTTTTTTTTTCCAATAGTATATAACATATCTCTATAACCATCCATCAGTCCAAATGCCCTCTTTTCTGGCTTTCTTTTCAAGGCTTGCTAAGCCAGCAATTTCAGAAGCAATATCTCCTACAAATTATTCTGCACCTGGCTGTACTGTATGCAGCCAGAGCTGATGGGTCAATGAAGTGTGTGGAGGAGGAGCAGGCAAGATTCTTTCACTGCCATTTGCTCAACACCAGTGCAATGCCAGTGACCCCCTGAAGTGTGAGGGCACAATCATCCTCCAAGTGACCTGCATGGGGGAGAGAAGGAAGTGGCATTCCCTCTGCAGCATAAACCGTGCTCACACCATGATCAATTAAATGAGAAACAGATGACGATGGCAGATCAGTAATCAGCAAAAGCAGAAACTCATGGTGTCATGAGTGGTTGCCAGGTAATTTAAACACATCAACTTCCACTGAATTATCTCTACTGTGTCTCTTTTCTGAAAGCATAGGCCCTGACGGAGCAAGTCTTTGCAAAGGAGAACAGTACTGACTCCATTTTGTCCAAAGCATCTCTTTTCAGCACAGAGATACTGGTTTTTTTCCCCTGAAGAATATGAAAGCACATGAGAGAACAATTAATAGTGAAAACCCAGCAGGGCTGCTGTAAGCAAGTATGCACAGCATGCTCCCCTGTTTCTTCTGGACTGGCAGTAGCCTGTCAAGTGCCTGGAAATGAATCTTTCTTGAGCCTTTATAGGAAGATTCATAGGAAAAGCAGGCCCCAAACCCAGCATCAGCATGAAGTATCTCAGCCTCCTCTCTGCCATGAGCACAGCCAGCACATCTGGCTCAGACTCTAGAGGGGAATGAAGAAACTGGGTGGGTGTGTAAAGTGGATCTGTCAGCATTTACTTGCATGACAATCTGCCATGTAGAGTGCGTGCCATGCACAATGCAATGCTCTCCAGAGACCAGTCCCCTGCTACACCCTGGCTGCAGGCAAGTACACTCACATTTCTCACATCTATGCCAGAGAAGGACTGCAAAAACACACATGGGGTTCACAAAGGGCTGAGTTGCCCGCATAGGACAGAGGTGACTTCTTTTTCCCCCTTTATGCTCTTTTGTAGGACCCATAGCAGCCTTAAATCCCATCTCTTCAGAGGCACTGCTGAAAATCCCAAGCCTCTCAAGTACAGATATTGCAAACTTTGCTCCCTCCCTTCTGTTTATTTGACAATCTGATTAATTATCACTGGTTCAGGTGAGTGTGTGTGCACATGCATCTGTACAATTCATATAAGATTTAAGGATACATATGCACTAACTCATTCCAAGTATACATACAAGCACATATTCCTTTCCCATAAACTGAACCCCAAAATATTGTCTCTGATTCTCTGTTTTCCTGCAACTTTGCATAGATTTTTACAGCAGGGAAAACACAGTATAAATCAATGTATCAATTTATCATTTCACACAAAGATGCTTTTCACTACCTGAAGATACAGGCAGTACATTTGTGGGACACAAAAAATATAGAAGTTGTTATCATGTAGAGCCCTAATAGATGCAAAAGTAGTCTAGGAAGTACAAAGGTCCCTTTCTGGGCTTTCTTTCTGAAGCACTTAAAGCAAGCCTGGCTCCCCATGGTCACCTCAACACGACACCAAGAGCTGAGTGGAAGAGGCAAATGCAGGTTGCTTGTTGAGTGACTGGGAGAACAAGCAGAGCTCCTGGATAAAAATGGATCTGTTATTCCTCACATTTCCACACCTGTGACTCTCAAATCTGGATTTTTAGTTTGAAAAAAGTGCTTCATTTGCAACAGACTTGTCAGGTGATACTGGCGTGTAGTAAAAATACGGGGGTTTTGGATGATAAGGGACAGAAAAAACATTAAATTCTGCCTGTGAAGATAAGAACTACAGTTATTTATTGAGCACCTGAAGTTGCTGAGGCACCTGCTGTGAACCTTAGCTAGGTTAGTTGATTAGACACACCAACTCCTTGGCTGTGCAAGTAACAATTTCAGCTCAGCACACAGAGAGCCAGGTGCTGTGTCTGCATCAGGCTGTGGATGGAGTGACACGCCACCCCCAGAGTTCAGCACTGCCACCCCTGGCCAGGTGATCTCTGGTGCTCTCTGTGCTCGCCTGGATGCTCTCAGGGGGTGCTGGAGAACAGCCCCATGGGTTATGTTGAACATAACCTACAGGCCACCATGGTGTCTCTCCTCAGCATGGCCACCAGTACATGCTCAAGGAGGTCATGAGCAGAGCAAGGGTGACCCTCCAGTGTATGGTGATGCTGAACAGTAAGTTTCTTTTTCTTTGGTACCTGAATCTTGGATTTGTGGTCTTTGAGTCATTATATTATCACCCAGTGAGTCTTCTCATGAGCTGATAAACCATATTTCAAACAAAATTTCCATTTTATTAGAAACAGTGTTTTGAGAAAGTTAGACTATGGGGGTTTTTTGCTCAAATTGAAAGAAAAGTTCTACAACCCTTCATGAAGTAAATGTTTAATTTTCATCACGTTAAAATCAGATCATTTCTAGTTGCTTTGACTACTAATGCAGAAGTCTAAATGGTATAGCAAGATTTAAACACGTTGCCTTTGACATTATCAAGATGAAATAATTCAATAATTGCATGGAAAACTATGCTATTGAATATGATGTGGTATTCAAAAAACAGATTTTTTTTTCTGAATCAGCAGTGTCTCACAGAAAACACACCCTTTGTAGCTTGGTGTGAGCAAACATAGGTCTGCTCTTAAACAGAAACTAAACCAAGTCTAAATAATTTCCTGCATCATGGCATTTTTCCTATTGCCTTCCTGATGACATTTTTGATCTATTCAGAATGGCAACTTTTCCACTGTTACCCAGAAAGCACAAAGCAGACCTTTACAAAAACAAATGTCATATTTTTCAATTTATTGCTAAATACTCAATATTTCATTGATGGAAAAAAATAACGGTAATGCATTCAGTAAAACTCTTGACTCAAAATGTATACTTGCCATATTTTTCTTTGCTTAGAGAAGAAAAATAATTATTCCATTTTCATTTTCTTGATATATGAAAAGCAGTCTTTCAGCTGATTTTTTTAGCAGCATGGTGAGAATGGCCCAGCTGTACCGTAAGCTGAACACTTAGCCTTGCATTCAGAAATCACCAGCTTGCATTCAAAAGTCAGTTAGTCTTGTATTCAGGCAGCAAAGATCACATGAATGATAAATGATTTGTAATGCTAGATGCCTTTTTTCTTTTCTGGAGGTCAAAGGGCTCATCATTTTATGCTTTTCCAAAATTACATTTTTCTTTAGAAAGCAGGAAATTATTGAAATCCAGTATAAAATATGTATTTTAATAAGCAGAATATAGAAGGTATGACCTCTGTCACTTGCTAAGTGTATCAACACCTTGCATTGTCCCAGTGGTATATTTTAAGGAGATTTTAATATAAATTGAGTATTGAATGTGAAGATCTTTCCACTTTCACATTTTAATGGACTTCTTTCAATGCCGTGATACACAGTCAGGATCCTAAATCTGACTTATTGCTGCACTACATATTGCAAGACGTCATTTGTGCACTGCAGTGGGGTTTTTCCATTGTTAGAAGAAGCAGTTTGTATATCTTTGCTTGGATGGAGTAACTTTAATCAGTCCATGTATACATATTTTAATTACAGATAAAACCTTCAGATACCTAAAAGTAATCTTAAAAAAAAAGGAAATAATAATCTTGGAAAATGGACATATTGTACAATTATAATTTAAAAAATAAAGACAGATGGTTTGAATAAGTGGCAAACTCATATTTTCATTGACTAGAAGCCTACACGTATTTGAGAAAATACTTTGAAATTAATTATTTGCCAAAAAAAGATGTCAGTGTTCTGGAGCTCTGCCACACTGTAGCATCTTGCTTGGTTGGATGAATGTGTGAGAGGAAGGCAGATACGGACTCCATAACGATCTGTCATAATTCAGAGCAGTGGGGCAGATTCGAAATTAAAGCCAGCTCCAAATACCCTGAAGGAGCCAGTTTCACACTGCAATATGTCAGTAGTTTGGGAGTATCACTTTCTCTACATCTCCAGCCTCACATGCAGCCTCACTACTCTTCAATCTAGTGATTTCCTTTGAAAATGCTTATTTCTCATTAACCCTCTGTGGCAGCCCATTTATTGACTATATCTTGGCCGGGTATAAGGAACCTGAGTGTGAAGACAGTCTGTGGAGAGCCCACAGCACCTTGCTCATTTAGACAGCTGAGATGAGAGAAACTGAAACAGGACCTTGCTCTGCTCCTGCTGCATCATGTAAGCTTGGGTTGTGTCTGTCTCCCTGCACTTTTCTTCTGGGATATAATCACCTTCCTCTGCACTGATGGGATTTAAGCACCCATCCTATTCTGGACTGAAGCTTTAAAATGAGATGTACCATGTATGATGTAAAAAGGAAACTAGTTCTATAGTTTAACTTGGTCTACTTGAAGTTTAGTTATCTGGATTCTACAGAGAGCTGTGGGATATGACCTAACTTTGGATGTACTGATTGGTACATTACCAACCAGTTATGCAAACCCCACTGCTGTCAACCTATAAGGGTGCATAAATGCCTACAACACAAAGAAAAACACATGAAAGTAGCAAAGACCTTCTCATGTTGCTTGCAGAGCACTCAATATTGCATATTATAAACAGTTTCCTGCAAATTGCTTTAAATTATAATTAAAAATAAATGTAAAAATAGATGAATTAAAGAAAATTGTTTTCTGTTCAAAAATATCTGACATTTTGATGCTTTAGCAATATGGATTCTATATAAATAATTTATTTTCTTACAATAATTCTGTGAAAGCTAGAGGCCACACTGATTTCAAATCCACACATGTCTTCTTATTCACCCATCGAGAGCATGATGTAGATTGGTAGTGAGGCATTCACATATCCTTACATGGAGTGGGAAAATTAGAAGGCTGTGAAAGGAGGGTTGATAGGTCAGGGGTATGATTCTGGCTAGAAAATAAAAAAATAACATTAAAAATTCTGGGACTGTATAGCTGCAATATGTGCACAGCCTGTTCCTAGAGCTGCATTTTTTAATACTCTCATGTACATAAAGGGTTAACTGATTACTCCAACACAAATGCAGTATATATCTCAAAACAATAATCTTCTTGTAATGAGCAGCTGTTTCTGATGACAATAAAGACTCTGAAATTTCACATGCATAACTCATGAGGTGAATGAAAAAATATATATTAAAGAGAGCAGTTTATGGCAGTTGCTGCCAAACATGGTACAAAGCAAGGTAGACCAGGATTTGTTTGTGAATGACCACCAACCTTTTCCAGAATGTCAAGTTCAGATTGGAAAAATGACTAACTTAATATCCTTTAATAACATGCATGCAAATCATTGCCTTCTCTTGTTTTGTTTTATTTCTTTATTTCTTTATTTATTCATTCTTTTATGTATTATTTGCTGCAGTGTGACATTCCTCCTTGTAAGCAAGAAAAGCCACATGTTCCCTCTGACTTTAGGCTTTAAGAGAATTTGAGCTTTTTCATTGAACTTCCCCCCTCGACTTTCTGGCTAACATGTCTCATTATCTCAGTGCATAAAACTGATTATTAAGTAGCCTTAGATGAAGCAAACAGGCTTCCACTTGTCCTTTTAAATTATCTCAATATCTTTAATTGTTTAAAACTGACAATGAGGTCATTCAACTACGGTATTCTCTCTACAGTCTGTGCTTAGTGTCACATTGAGGCTGTTATCCAGAGCAGAGGGGGTTAAATTATCAGTATGCTGTTGCTGCTGTGATCCTAATGTAAATGAACATTTGGTGGTTTATTTTTTTTTCCTTAGCTGCTGGTTACTACGTTATTAGCATATTTGATGTATTCCTCAGCTCAGTTAATAAGCAGTTCTGAAGGCAAAAGATTGATGTTTTAGAAGGCCATTTATAGACCATTCTGCTTTGTAACAATATCTGGAACACGTCTATGTGCTATTATGACTAACTGACTTTGGGTTTAGGCCATATGTACCACTGACAAAGCCTAATCTGTGCTCCTGTCTGCCACTTAGGTGTTTTATTACTAGATTATGACCATCCCATGAATTCCAAACATTTCTTCTTTCCCCTCTATTTCCTACTGAAACTAAATTCTGCCTTGATATTAAAGTGCATTAAAGAATTTTGTATACTTCTGTTGTATTAATAATATCTGAATACTATTCCTTGTATAAAATACAGTCAAAGCCATGAAGTAGATTTGAGCAAGTCTTGTCATAATTAAAAAAAACCCAAACAAAATACAAAAACCAAAAAAAAAACCAAAAAAACCCAAACAAACAAAAAACCACCATAAAACCCTCTAATAAAATATTAAGGAAAAATATATGGAAATACAGGGAATACAAACAGGTATACTCCTATTAGACCTAGTTCTTACAATAACATGGAGAACAAGATCAGTGTAAAATGTTCTGATGCAAGAGCAATTCAGCCAATCTTAATGGAAGTACAGGGAGTAGACACTGCAACTGACTGCTCAGATGGAAAAACTGTGTTTTCATAGCTGGGCACAGGAAAGCTCTGGAGGGATGTTCAAGAGTTTGATAGGGGAGGTGGCAGCCAGTACCTGGTGCAGATGCAGAGGAAGAGCTCTTCTGGTCCAAGGGCCAGCCTTGCCAACAGGCTGTGGAAATTGGATTCTCTCCATCTTTTTCACTAACACTCCTTCGTATTAGATAGAAACTAACGTGTGGAATTCAAACTTTCAATTCAGAAAAATAAATTCATTTTAGCTCACCAACTGCCACTCTTCTGTCTATTATACTATTGATTTTAGTGCTGTTGAAATGCTTTGGGACCCTGAATAGCTTTCAAATCTATATTTGAAATCTGTCTCTTTGTTTGAGTAGTGTCACAGGTAATGTGATCAATACAGTTAGCACTGAAGCCTGCTAAACGATGGCACTGGCTTTTGGTAAGGACTTGCAAGGTTTCAAATTCCATTCTGGAAAATAAGACTCTTCAGCCAGTTTTGTAAAAATAGACTTTTGTTCAGACAGTTTGTCTTCAGATTTTTCAAAATCATTCCATTCACTCCTCTGCCTTTCACCCTCACCTGTCTCTGCTGTTTCAGTAGTAATCAGAAAAGTACTGATTCTCACAGAAACCTTCAAGGTGAAAAAACTTATCAAAACTGTTATGTCTGTGCAAAATATTTTATCTTTGATACTGCAGGGTATTTGACAAAATGACTTTTTCTCTAAGTACTTTCAACCAGACCTTACTAACAAGCTTTCCACAGATAAGCAATGTATATCCTAGGTTTTTTTCTCATCAAGCTGGGACATTACATGTATTTTGCCAAGCCTCTTGGCAGCTAATATTTTTGTTAAATTGGCTAGTACATCTGTCAGCCCTGGGACAAAGCTAGGTTTCCTACTCTGAACCTTTCAAGCAGAACCTTTTGTAAAAGACAAAATGCTGTATCTACCTTAAAACATAAAGGATCCTCAGGGCATTGGAAGCTAATGTGCAGCTTTAATGCAAACATCCCTTGTGAGGGCTCTCGGTCCTTGTATGCTCGGAACAGCAGGAGGAAGAATACATGAATATAAATGAGCTGCACAGCAGTATTCAGAAAATGGAGCTATAAGAGTTAATGAGATGGTGTCCTGCTGCTGGACGCTTGCATGTTAAAAATTCTGATGGTTTTATCCAGCAGCAAGTTTGAAAAACCTGTGCAAAGCTAGTGATTGTGAAGAACCCCTGACTACAGAACGGTGCTTCTTTCCGCGTGGCCTCACTACAGGCAAAGAGCCTTTGATATATCTAAATCTAACAAGGGAGAAAACACAGGGATTACTAGAAATCATGGACCACAGGGGAACCAAGTAATTATTAACAGCATTATACACTGAACTGCACATGGCTGGTGCCTATCTGCAGCTCTGTGCATTTAACTGCACACAGCAACTGGCAGAGGACCCTGTCACTAAACCCCACTGCAGATTGCAAGCTGTGTGTCTTTAAGACTCACTCTGTAGCAGCAGAACTAAAGGGAAGGTTCCCATTTGTGTTGACCACAAAGGTGCTGCCCCACTCCATAGACAATGCAGTGCATCTCTTCTTTCTTGCAACCAGTGGTACTTTTCTAAAAACAGCCATCACCCTGAAAATGCCCCATTTGAGCTACTGCTCACTGTATGTCTAGCACAGATCAGTCTTCTGTGCTATTCTGTTAATTTACAGAATTAAAAGGATGAATTCCAAGGCAATAATACATCTGCTGTACAATGAGACAACTCTACACCACAGAGTCTCCTCTCACTGTGCTTGGGTGAGGTGCAGAGCTGCTGGGCACAGGTGCTGGCATGATGGATTTGGTCTGCGCAGTCATGTCCATCCCTACTCTCTCCAGGATCTCCCAAAGCCAAGCGACCACCTTGCTCAGGTGGGCCTCCTGCTTAGAAACACCTGAGTACTGACACTTGTGGATCTGAATGCTCCAGAGAGGCTGAACCTGGAGAGCCTAAGACTCTATGCTGTGGTCAGGTAGGATGTCCATTTGTATTGCACAATGTGTGGTGGGGAGCGAGTTGCTGTCAGTAATCTCACATCCTCATTTATCTTCAGGAACAATCTGGTTTATTAAATATTATTTTAAAAGCTTGGGGCCTGTAATCAGCAGCAGAGTGAAGATAGCTAAGCATGGGGCTTGTTTATACATGTTCAGTGATTATCACCCAGCTGGTGCATTTTTCACTCTTGGTATTTGAGAATTAATAAACTTGCTGAGTGACAATTTCAACCTCATCTCTAATGAAATTAGTTTCCCTGGCAGGATTTGATGAGCACAGTTTTGACAGGAGCTACCAGGTGTCACTCTGATATGTTTCCTGCAAGTTCTTTTACTAAGGGCTTATTGACACGCACGAATAGTCTAAAATAGTAGTATAATAATAATAATAGTAATAATAAAGAAGCCAGAAGGAATACTTTTATTTTCTGTATGTCTATGCACATATTGAAGGTCATATGCAGGCCAGAGTTTCCAACCACCTCTCCTGAGAGCACCTAAGCTCAGCATTCTGTAACTCTTCAAGCACACGTCCAGTTCCTACCTGAATACCAAGATCTATGAAGGAACCTGAAATAGCAACTTGTCAAATATTTGTGGATCTCTGTAAATCACAGACCTCAGCAGCTGGAACTTTGCAATTCTGTGTGCCTGTTTCTCTGTCTTTTGCTTCCTGTTCCTGTTGCCAGAGACAGCTTGATTCTTAAGGGGGCCTTGGAGATCTAGAACAGGTGCTAAGATATAGTGCATTTCTTAGTGAAGAATAGCAGTGTAAATCCCTGTTGAATAGTTACTGCATTCTAAATTTCTGTCTTACAGAATCACAGAATAAGATTAATTGGAAGGGACCCACAAAGATCATGAAATCCAGCTCCAGTCCCTGTATGCAACCATCCCCAAGAGTCACACCATGTGCTCAAGAGCATTGTCCAAACACTTCTTGAGCTCTGTCAGGCCAGTGCTGTGACCACTTCCCTGGAGAGCCTGTTCCAGTGCCCAAACACCCTCTGGGTCCTCTTAAGGACCCTCATATCCAACCTAAACCTCCCTGACACAGTTTCAGGCCATTCTCTCAGGTCCTGTCACTGTCATCACAGACAAGATCAGTGCCTGCCCCTCCTCCTCCCCTCTTAAGGAAGTTGTAACTGCAGTGAGGTCTCCCTTCAGTCTCCTCCTCCCCAGGCTGAACAGACAAAGTGACATCAGCCACTCCTCCTACAGCTTCCCATCAAGGCCCTTCAACATCTTTGTAGCCCTCCTTTGGACACTCTCTAACAGCTTTATATCTATTTCATAATGGTTTCTCCATGAAGATAAACCCTAAGGGTACAAGCATCATTCACTCTTGGAAAAAAGATATATTGCAATTAGGTTTGTGATCTGAGTATTTTTCTTAAACAAATTTTTAATCTTTCCAAATGGACTAAATTCACAAGACAGGTTATTATCAGGTTTGCTTCCTGAAAACCTGATAATAGCATTTTTGCTGAAATGCATGAAAGAGATAATTGTCTAAAATGCTGTTTGTGACTATTTCTGTTCACAAACCAGTTTCCCTCCCCAGCAAATCCTCTGTCTCATTGCACTTGTGAATTGTGCACTATTTGGGAACTTCTGCCTTGTTTGTTGGAGAGATTTGGGTGATGAGGAGTATAACTTTGTTGCTAGACTATAGAAATTATTAAATTTTACAATGGTTCTGTCTAGATGAAAAAACTTATTTTCTATTTTTAATTTGAATTGGGAAAAAAAAA